>JAUJYZ010001545.1:785000-925000 GCA_033675265.1 Actinostola sp. cb2023
TAGACACATAGACATAGACACATAGACATATAGACATAGACATATAGACATAGACATAGACATAGACATAGACATAGACATAGACATAGACATAGACATATAGACATAGACATATAGACATAGACATAGACATAGACACATAGACATATAGACATAGACATATAGACATAGACATATAGACATAGACATATAGACATAGACATAGACACATAGACATAGACATATAGACATAGACATATAGACATAGACATATAGACATAGACACATAGACATATAGACATAGACATATAGACATAGACATATAGACATATAGACATAGACATATAGACATATAGACATAGACATATAGACATAGACATAGACATAGACATAGACATATAGACATAGACATATAGACATAGACATATATAGACATAGACATATAGACATAGACATATAGACATAGACATATAGACATAGACATAGACATATAGACATAGACATATAGACATAGACATAGACATATAGACATAGACATATAGACATAGACATATAGACATAGACATAGACATAGACATATAGACACATAGACATATAGACATAGACTGTATTTTAGTACCAGTAGTTTACCAGTATCAAAAACCTTAAGCCTACCAGCGTAAATTTCCAAAGGTTTTCATATACAAATTTTGTCCTATGAGTTTTGAAATTACATGATTACTCCGCTCAAAATGCACCATACAGATGAACATCAACACATGCTATTCCTGCATTATTATTCTCGGAGAAGTTTTTGAAATCTTGTCCGTGCCAGATGCGATATTCCTGGCCAGCGGTAACAGACAAAAGTGTAGGGAAATTCAGTATAAGTTCAGGTGATTTGGGTTTATACCCAGGGATCTGGTAACCAAGATAACTTCGAACTTTTACCATGGAATTTGTTGGCAGGATTCTCCTATCGCTTCCATCTGTGATCACAGTTGCCAAATATGTATAGCGGTCTCCGCTTTTGAACGATACACACCCCCAGTTATTTCTTGATACAGGATCTTCCTCTACTCGGCACTGGACATACCCAGAGACATGGACAAGTCTGATTCTTGAAACTCTTCCACTTACTGCGATGTAGAATTTACCAAAGGTATTTTTTTTGGTTCCAAAACAGACTGATTTTATGTTTACCTTTGACCAACGCCCTGAGAAATACAAGCAAACAATACTTAATAATAATAATGAAAATCTTCATTTATTATATTTATAGCCAGTAATTATAATATAACTTTTAAATATTAGATGTTATATAGTATATACTGTCAGGGGCGTAGCGTGCATATACGCACGTACGCACGTGCGCATGCGTACAATTTAAAATCCTTAATCATATGTATATATTATAAAAAACATAAAAATATTTAAAATAAAATGAAATCTAAGACAAAATCTTAACAGCTCACGCAGATTACTTGCTGGAAACTACTCAGAAGGCAGGAAAATGCTATTTTGGAGACCCTACACCTCAAAAAAATTTCGGGGAGCATGCCCCCGCATCCCCCTACGAGTTTGCACCTTCGCCACTCGTCAGATTGTGTCCCCAATAAATTTCCCCTTTCAGTCAGTCATTGTAGTTAGTACAGTCTCAAACAAAATAAATACCAAAAAACTGGCTTCGCCTCGGGTTATTATATCGCTATATATAACGGTAGCGGTATATAACCCGTTTACATAAATCCTTTACATAACCTTTACATAAATCCTTTACACAACCTTTACTTAAATCCTTTACACAACCAATACTCATAAAATCATTTACACAACCTTAACATAAATCCTTTATATAACCTTTACATAAATCCCCCCATAAAACTGAGTGATAAATGCATTTTACTATATGTATTTATATAGCGATAAAGTCCGCTGGAAAACGAAGAAAATGGTATTTCCAAGGCTCTAGATTTCTAAATTTTCAGGGGGGGCATGCCTCCTTACCCCCCTAGAAGCTCACGCCTTCGGCGCTCGTTGCTATGTGCGTACATTGCAAAAAAAGCACGCTACGCCCCTGACTGTATATTATATAGTGGGGTATAGCTTTGATTTGGGGGTTAAGTTCCTCTGTTATTGATTAATAATGGATTATTTCTAATTCAATAAAGTTGTGATCTTACAGCTAATTTTTCCTTTGTTTTCCTTTTCCTTTCTCTTTTTATATGCATGATTATTCCTCTTTCTTAAACCCTTTTTTCTTCACCCATTGTCATGGAGACGAACGCGGAGTAAACAATACCAAATATGGGATTTCATTACCTAATAAGGAGCCGTGACTTACATGGTGATTTCCTGTTGGCAATGCTTGTGTAGTGACTGTTGTGTTTCTCAATGAACGATGCTGGTGCTGTTTGCTTGGTTTGAGTGTTAAAGTAACATTCCCCTGACGTCGTGTCGTAATTCAGACTCATGCAATGCACATCCTGTTCACATTCCATCCAACACATTGCATAGCTGCTGTGATGAAAGACTTGTAATGGTTGCCATGCAAAGCATAGCCGAAGTCCTCGTTGCCATAAATGGCCATTGTTTGGAATACTGGCTGCATGTAGCTTATACGGACTTCCATAATTATGACTATTAGAAGCAGAATCCAGCCAACATTCTACAAAGAATGTTTCAATTAGAAGTTGAATAATAATAAAAATATGAAGACAATACAGAATGTGCTCATTAATCGTTAATAATTCAAATGATGATCATGAGCTTTGAACTCGGTAATCTCTAAAGCCTCAATTTGGTCATCTTTTACTTGAATTTCTCCAATCATGATTAATAATGGACAGAGAAGCTATCTAAAACACGAGAAAGAATGGTTTGTCCGATGAGTTGGTTAAAAAGCTCGGCTGCACCTTGTTTTTTTGTTTTGTTTTTGTTTTTCAACCCATTTGGCGATGTTTGGGTATCGGATGAAACACTTTCTCGTTGTTGATCTATTACTTGAAAAACGGCACTGTTACGAAACAGATGCATTCGAAATCATTGTCACAATCAAAAACGAAATCTGCTCTAATAGTACTTTACTTACAGTACGTTATTTCATCTGTAAATGTTTCCAATTGTGAATACTTTTCAGATAATGTTCCTCACGGCTTTCTTTTTCCCTCCCCCCTCCTCTTTCTCCTCGACCTATACCCCGAAAACCGTCAAAGCTACGCAGGCTACTTTCTATATATTTCATAAACCGCGAAAAGATCGGTAAAAGATATTCCCATTCGTATGAAAACGATGTTCAAAAAGTCACATTTTAAGCGTACAAATAACATTTTGAAATATTACACAAAACTACAAGAATTTGTAGCAATATAAAGTTACAGAATAATCGTACCATTTGTTAAACATTGAGTTCATCAGTTCCAGTTCACGAGAAATGACGTAGTTAAAATTGGAACAACATCTACTGTAGCCTGCGAATACAGCCACTTTTTGGCGGTCGCTGTGGCGAGCGCCAAAAAGCGGCTGTATTCGCAGGCTACATCTACTGTAGTTTCCAAATATTCCGGTCTACTTACATTCATGATATGTTATACACTGTTTTGTCTTCTCGTAAGTACCACGTCTGTATCTTAGTGAAGTTAACATCAAATGTTTCCCTCAGTAGAAAGTTTTTGTATTTATAGTGAACATGGACCAAACCATTTTCTACATCAGCTGTTGTTGGGAGGCACAACTGACCAATCACACGAAACTTTTGATTTATTGATAGCAAAGTCAATTGTAATTCTCCTTTGCAGCAGTCGAGAATTTCGTAATCGACAGCTGCAAAGGACACTTTGCAGTGTTTGTAGTGTTTATATGTTTTCTTACCGTGTATAAATAAACGTATGTCCATGGACCGAGCACGTACAGGTCGATAGCTTTTTCAACTTCTCTTTTATTCCTTTGTTTATTTTTCTTTTATCAATCTTTCTTGCAAAGTATTTGACAGCAGGACTGTAAAACCACTGAGTGATTGTCACGTCTCATTGTTTATCGACACTTCTTGTTTTTTGCATTTTACAACTACTGGAATTTTAATTGAATTTTTTAATTGTTAATATTTTTTTTTTTTATTTTTTTTATTAAAATTAAGATAGATCACATCAAATGAAGAAAGAACTAAACATCACAATAAAAGGAATCTTTTTTTCTTATTTTCTTATTCCATTAAACTGAACATAATTACAATACTTATAGTCACTGTATAGTAGTAGATGAGACTCGTATAACTGATGATGATGGATGATGATAGTTACTGCTTATTTTAGTCCATGTCGTTGGTAGATTGCAATAACCAAGTTTTTCTTGTTATTATTATCATCATCATTATTATTATATTTAGAGCATCATACAATGTCCTTCTAAAACCCTAAGCTAAAACGTACCTGCGTTTGCGTTGAAGCACAACGAGATATAGCCTCCTTTGCAGGCGTCCTTATAGGGGGGGGAGTTTAGGACCGCCTCTAAGATAGCCTGATTTTCAGACGGTCCTTGATTCTCCGAGAGCGGAGAACCAAGGACCGTCTGACAGTCAGACTTACCCTGGAAGCATATAATACGAACAGTGTCTCAGTCTTGTTGATGAACCACTTCAGCTGAACCACATTGACTGTTCAGTAAGTAATCATCGACCAGAAAATGCTTTTAGTTACAGAACACATCTCTTATTTATAACGACTTTATTGCAAAAAAAAAAGATGACAATAATTGCAAAAGGGTGTCGACAGGGCTACCCCTAAGGACACCTGCAAAGGAGGCTAAACGAGATACGACTAACAGTCCCGCGAGAGTCCCGATAGGTTTTTCAGGATGCGGGATTGTTTAAAGTCTATCTATCTATCTATCTATCTATCTATCTATCTATCTATCTATCTATCTATCTATCTATCTATCTATCTATCTATCTATCTATCTATCTATCTATCTATCTATCTATCTATCTATCTATCTATCTATCTATCTATCTATCTATCTATCTATCTATCTATCTATCTATATCTATCTATCTATCTATCTATCTATCTCTATCTATCTATCTATCATCTATCTATTGCAAAAATTCTGGCCGCCACGATATATCAATATATCAATATATCGGGTGCATTATGGGTAATTAAATAATACTATTTTCAGTTTCCTAACTTATTAAATGAAGTAAAATGTACAAACAACAAACGTAAGACTAAAATAAACATTATAATAAATATTTCTACCAACTTTGCTGGCGTTAACCCGCTTTAAGGGGAATTTTAGATTATTTAATTACCCATAATGCACCCGATATATTGATATATTGATATTTCGTAGCGGCCAGAATTTTTGCAAATGACTGTATCTATCTATCTATCTATCTATCTATCTATCTGTCTGTCTGTCTGTCTGTCAGTCTAGATCTGTCTGTCTGTCTACCTATCTGTCTGTCTATCAGTCTGTCTATCTGTCTATCAGTCTGTCTGTCTGTCTACCTGTCTGTCTTTCTATCTGACTATCAGTATATCTGTCTAACAACTACCTGTCTATCTATCCCAGGGCGATCAGTTTTAGTTCGCAGTCTCATAAAACACCTAAGTGTGTGCTACCAGTATAGAATGTACAAAGTCTGTCATAAGCACAGCCTGGAGGGGTGTAGTAAGCATTAGGTCGTGCGTAGGAATCTTTACTCCACGTTCCTTGTCTTCGTAGTTTCAGATCGTGTCCATTACCAAATATGGGTCCGCTATAGGCTACCGTCTGAAATAGCTTCGTCGTTGCTTACTCCTCGTAACACCATCTTGACAGGATGGTAGCCGTGGACAGCGAAAACAGAAATGATTTAAAGACATCAGATCCAGAATAGTCTCCTTGAACTGAAAACAAAAACATTGTGTATAGTTTTTAGATTAGTTTATCTTTGTAAAGCACCGACACTTTTGTGGGTGCTATAATGTTATTATTATTATTATTATTATTATTATTATTATTATTATTATTATTATTATTATTTTAATTATATAAAATCATTACTTCATGCAGTTTCGAGTTCTTGACGCACTGCTGTACTCCTTGACAGAAGACGCACTTGCTCAGCCTTAGCCTCAATCCAGAGAATAACCCGTGAAATTAATAAAGTTAGGTTTCCAATGTCACACCATCTTTGCCTGGCATTCTCGTTGGTATTCGTGAATAATTTACACTAAGTTGAGGTTGAGACTGAGCAAATGCGTCTTTTATCAAGTAGTAGAAAGGTGTTTAAACAACGAGAGACTAGAGTGTTGACTGTAGAAGAACAGGTACCCTAATCCCAGTCTAAGACGCACAGCATGGCTAAGGTGATTACAGCTAGTAGTGTTTGTTTAGAATTTGGCTAAAAGTTGTGGTTTATAATAATGAATGACTCTGTTATGTGGGTTAGCATTAATTTGTTGTTGTAGATGACAAGGAGATAGACAGATAGATAGATAGACAGATAGACAGATAGACAGATAGATAGATAGATAGATAGATAGATAGATAGATAGATAGATAGATAGATAGATAGATAGATAGATAGATAGATAGATAGATAGATAGATAGATAGATAGATAGATAGATAGATAGAGATAGATAGATAGATAGATAGATAGATAGATAGAAAGATAGACAGACAGATAGATAGATAGATAGATAGATAGAATGATAGATAGATAGATAGACAGACAGACAGACAGACAGACAGATAGACAGATAGATAGATAGATAGATAGATAGACAGATAGATAATTGCAAAAATGCAAAAATGCAAAAATTCTGGCCGCCACGGTATATCAATAAATCAATATATCGGGTGCATCACTAATACTATTAAATGAAGCAAAATTTACAAACAGCAAACGTATGACTAAAATAAACATTATACTAAATATTTCTACCAACTTTGCTGGCGTTAACCCTCTTTAAGGGGAATTTTCGATTATTTAATTACCCATAATGCACCTGATATACTGATACTTCGTAGCGGCCAGAATTTTTGCAATTGACTGTAGATAGATAGATCAGATAGATAGATAGACAGACAGACAGAGAGACAGACAGAGAGAGAGAGACTAGTATATAGATAGATAGATAGATATTTGATGGATGGATGGATGATGGATGGATGGATGGATGGATGGATGGATGGATGGATGGATGGATGGTTGGGATACAAATGCTTGGTTGGGATACATTATCTATAGATCGGAAGAAACAAAAAGCTATTACGGTGTACAGAGCCATTAATAATTATGCACCACCATACTTAAAATATATGTTCATTCCCAGAAAGAGTACATACAACCGAAGAGACTTTGAAAATAAACTCGAAATTCCCAAACCTAGAACTGATTACCTTAAGCGGAGCTTTAGCTACAATGGTGCAGTTCTGTGGAATGACCTACCCAAAGAATTGAGACTCTCAAAATCCCTTTCTCATTTTAAAAAGGAAACTGAGAATTTCTTTTCTAAATCAGACTCCCACACGGCAAACATGTAAAACAGTTTTATTTTTAGATAATTATATATTAACTAGATTTTAAATTATTGTATATTATTCTTAACTGATGTTTCTTACCATGATTAAATAAAATGTTGTCTGTCTGTCTGTCAAATGGATGGATAGATAGATAGATACAGCGATTTGCAAAAATTCTGTAAAATTTAATATATCGATATATCGATATATAGTAATTTGCATAATCCTAATTCTTTGATTTTAGCTATTATAAAGCCTGAATCTAAACCCAAGTAACATTTGTAGTATGTATGTGAAAAAACAATTGAAACAAATTAACTTTGAGGGCTTATTCAGCCATTTTATGATGAAAATTACCCACAATGCACCCGATATATTGATATATATCGATCGATATTGATTTTTACAGAATTTTTGCAAATCGCTGTAGATAGATAGATAGATAGATAGATAGATAGATAGATAGATAGATAGATAGATCGATAGATAGATAGATAGATCGATCGATCGATAGATCGATAGATAGAGCGATCGATCTACCACAGGAAACCCATCAAAAAAAAGACGCGAATATCATTTCACGCCGCATAGCGGCGGGCATGCCTTAAGCACAACAACATGAAAAACATAATTTTATTGAATTATTTAGTAGCCTCAAAAGGAATGGTTGGACTCCTTGTGTAACAGTCTTATATTTTATCCATTCATATCAAGTCGATGAAAGTTGTCAGATGTCTTTCTCTTTCTTCATTCCCTTTTTATTTTCTTCTCTTTCCTTTTTTTAATTCCTTTCTTTCCTTCTTTCCATTTTTAAAGGAATTTTGCATTTATTTCTCCTCGCAAATTAAAACCCCGTCACAGTTATTCCCAGTTTAATTACGGCCGGTGTCCAGAAGATTACACCTCCCTCTTGTGTGCGTAAGCAAAGACAGTCACAAATTGTCCTTTTAATTTAGCAAGCCGCCTTTGTAAAACCTTGTAATTCCAACAACTGACAAAAGGATTTCGATGTTGGAGTTGCTGTACTTAGACATATACGAGTATCCAGACAATTGTTTTTACTTTTGCCACCGTGAGACTAAACACAGTACGCCAAAAAACGATTTTTAATTACATCTTTGTTTGGATTCTAAAGAGTGATAATTGTATTTCCTACGCCATCTGTCCCGTACAGCTTATTTTAGCCAGAAAAGGTGATGGTTCAAGAGTTCTTAATCCAACATCAAGAGGTCTTTAATTTTCTCGCTAGAAAACCAGTGACATTGATGACTGAGTGAGTTGCTCATATATATAATTATAAGTCACAAAATAAGACTCATTTAGTAATAGGTTATATGCGCGAATTTATTTATAGAGCTAGACTTGAAAATGAAACTGGCAAGGTCAGTAAATAACTGTGAAGCCACTCGAGGTTCAGTGTCCAGTGTACTTCATACATGATGCATAGCCAGCCTAGATATGAAGGTCATTCGACTGCAAGTCCGTTTACATAATGGTAAAATATGGAAGGACAGCCATGAACGAGTCTGATAGGTTCTGATAACATCTAGCTCGGTAAGTCAACACGCCTATTTATCATATCACTGGGAGGAAACGTACTATGATCTTCAAACCTCGGAAATTCATTGCAAATTGAAAACGAAAACTGCGACCTGTACCTTCTTAGTTTCATTCATATCTCCTGTGTAAACAGGTAATTCCATATTTTTCTGGTGTAAAAACCTTTCAACTATAACTTGTTTTTGCCTTTAGTGAGCGGACGTTCGCCATCTTGAATTAGAGGCACCTGTCGTTGAGCGGGAAGCAAGTGTTTTCATTCTCCTGTACACCGTTAGGTAGGTATACTTTAGTTTAAAATCTTGTCAGATGAGAAATTTCGATTCGATTTCTCCATGCAATGTTAGCTTTTAAAAAGCGCACATTTTTTTGAATTTCCAAATGTAGAAATCGTACGCGATCAATCGGCAATATTTAAGAAATATAAAACAGTTTTCCGTTTTATATACTCTGATCTAAACACGCGGGATGTTGGGAGAACACGAGAGAAGCGTAGGAAACCACGACGCGAAGCGGAGTGGTTTCCAGCTTCTCAAGTGTTCTCCCAACATCCCAAGTGTTTAGATCAGAGTATATAAAACGGAAAACTGTTTTATATTTCTTAAATAAAATAACTACAATGATTTCTTTTTGAAAAAAAACGTTTATTTACGCGAGATTCTACTGATCAAATTTGCAATTCTCCTGAAAAGCATCAGAAATCGCCCATCAGCCAATCAAATCTCGCGAAAGAAATCAAAATGGCAAGCGACTCGACAACTTTTCGCCGTTTAATAAGTGTTTTGACAGGAAAAACGTTTTGAAGAATGCTATTTTCTGTCAGAAAATTAAAGAAGAATGCTTCTTACGGCTTCCTTTATCAGTTTGTGTATCCTGTAAATACGAAAAACGAAGAAAAGCTGAGCTAATGAAGACGAATCGCCAACTTTTTGCCGAAATATTTGACAACTAGATGAATGAGCACGAAGTCAGGTAGCCAAATATCCACAGTTTTTGTCGTATTTTAAAATCTTTTCAGCGTTTTTCTCGACAAGAATGTATACACGATGGACGTTTTTGAGACATATGACAATATTTTTTCTCTTTGACATATTTTACTAGAGATATTGTCCGGCGAACACTTGTCAATTTGTAATTGTAGCTACAAGAATCGCTCTGTTTTGTGAGTAAGTTTATATTAAATACGGCTATCGTTGCTTGGTATTTTCAGTCGTTAACTGACTTGACAAACTATAGAACTCATAGAACGGTTAGTATGTGATTGAGAAAACTGAGCAGTTAGATTATTTAGTTCTCTTCGTTTATATTGTGATTTGTCGACAAAAGTGGACGATTCGTCGCCAGTTTTTGGTGTATTTAAAACTCAATTCTTGCAAGTTTTCAGTTTCAAAACAGCAAAATCACATCTAGATAGAACTTGAACGTGAGAAAACAAGAAAAACTAATTATATGGCTTTCGTTGAAAATATGTTTATTAAATAAAACATGTTTAACAGCAGAAAAACAAATACTTTGGTGTCGATCAAATCCACTGCATCGCTTCAAGGTCGTTCAAGGTCATGACGTAGCGTGTTTATATACTCTCATCTAAAACGGTGTTTTGACCAATGAGAGCGCGCGTTATATCTAAATTATTTTATAAATATCATTAGTAATGAGAATGTATATATGAACACTCCGAACTCTTGTAAAAAATGTAACAGTTTTCCACAAAAGTCAATGTGTATAAAAGATCTTTTGAAAATACTGCAGCAACACAGAGGTTCTATGCACTTTTGTTACGTTGTAGAGCTGAGCTTCATTTCAAAAAAAGTCACGGCGCATATAGAACCGGATCGTATGAATATACTTTCCAATAAAGAGCCGACCTGTCTCTTCCGTTCTTTCTTTTTCTTTTTTTGACTGAGCTTTTCAAAACACGTCACCCACAGAACAGTACATGTAAATGGTTGTAGCAAATTAACACTGATTCGTTTCTTTTCTTTTTTTGAAGAATATACTATATAACTTCCTAACCTCCCATTTCAACGTTTCATTCCACTGTCTTGTCTAGAATGAACGAAGAAGCAAACATGACGACGTATGACCGAGGAATGTTGCAATTCATGAACCGTAGCGCTTCAAACATCGCTGTAGAGACTGTAACTTTGGTTTTACTGGCACTCGTTGCGATTGGTGGAAATACCTTGGTGTTATTGTCCTTTTATCGTAATCCAAGCCTACGTACTGTCACCAATTACTTCGTTCTCTCGCTGTCCATAACAGACATAGTAATCGCGAGTACAGTTCTTCCGCCTACATTGATATGGTCTATAAAAAGTCGGTTCGTGTTTGGACAGGGTTTGTGCGACTTCCAAGCCATCTGGAGCTCTGGTCTCACGTTAGTGTCAGTCACGAATATCGCTTTAATGGCTGTCAATAGATTTATGTGTGTCTGTAAGCCTCACATATACAAGAAGCTATTCAACCACAAGACTTCTGTTGTGATGATCATTGGTTTTTGGGTCAGCAGTTTTACTATCATGATATTAGCAAGGAACGTTGGTGGTGGCGTGTATTCTAGGTTTAGCCCCTTCAAGATAACGTGCCTATTTGTGTACACAACAGACGGCAACAAAGCTGGGGCCATGTTAAGATATCTTCCACATATGCTTTTCCTCGGTCTACCATTCAGCATCATGGCCTTGTGTTATTACCGCGTATTTAAGGCAATTCGAAGACATAAAAACAATATCGCTCCTTCGTCCAATGGTAGCCTGGGTACTAGCGTCCAGGAAATCAAAATCACGTGGACGCTATTCGCTGTTTTATTGGCTTATTGTTTAACTTGGATCCCAGTGTTCAGTGTTCTATTGGCCGCCAATGTGACAGAGTACGTGCCTCGAGAGGCTCAGATGATCGTGACGTACACAGGAATAGGTAGCAGTGCAATCAATCCTGTAATATACGGGGTCTTTAATACTGCCATTAGAAAAGAATACAAGAAAATCTTTGGACGTTAAAATATAGTCATCTAAACGTAGATGCTTTGCGCGCCTAGTAAGCCTATAGGATTTGCCGGGTTGCTTGCTTGCTTGCTTGTTTGTTTGCTTGCTTGTTTGCTTGTTTGTTTGTTTGTTTGCTTGTTTGTTTGTTTGCTTGCTTGTTTGCTTGTTTGTTTGTTTGCTTGCTTGCTTGCTTGCTTGCTTCCTTCCTTCCTTCTTTCCTTCCTTCCTTCCTTCCTTCCTTCCTTGCATTGCTTGCTTGCTTGCTTGCTTGCTTGCTTGCTTGCTTGCTTGCTTGCTTGCTTGCTTGCTTGCTTGCTTGCTTGCTTGCTTGCTTGCTTGCTTGCTAGCTTGTTTGTTTGCTTGCTTGCTTGTTTGCTTGTTTGCTTGTTTGCTTGCTTGTTTGTTTGTTTGCTTGTTTGTTTGTTTGTTTGCTTGCTTGCTTGCTTGCTTGCTTGCTTGTTTGTTTGCTTGTTTGTTTGTTTGCTTTCTTGCTTGCTTGCTGCCTACTTGCTTGCTTGCTTGTTTGCTTGCTTGCTTGTTTGCTTGTTTGCTTGTTTGTTTGCTTGCTTGTTTGTTTGCTTGCTTGCTTGTTTGCTTGTTTGTTTGTTTGCTTGCTTGCTTGCTTCCTTCTTTCCTTCCTTCCTTCCTTCATTGCTTGCTTGCTTGCTAGCTTGCTAGCTTGCATATTTGCTAGCTTGCGTGCTTGCTTGCATATTTGCTTGCATATTTGCTTGCTTGCTTGCTTGCTTGCTTGCTTGCTTGCTTGCTTGCTTGCTTGCTTGCTTGCTTGCTTGCTTGCTTGCTTGCTTGCTTGCTTGCTTGCTTGCTTGCTTGCTTGCTTGCTTGCTTGCTTGCTTACTAATTGCTTGCGTCATTGTCACACAATATATAAGTCTAACGGCAGTAAAAAAAATTAAAGCGCTGAAAATCGCCCAAAGATGAAATGACCTCGAACTTTCTAAAATTATAGGAAAAACACACACACAACCAACAAATACATGTATATAAATAATATATTTTCACTGTATTATCTTCAACTAGTGTCATTGACGTTATTGTAGTCCAATATTTTATCAAACAATCTACAATCATGTTATTCTACTAATGTACATAGTCAGTGCGGGTACCTGGAGAAAAATTCCAGGACTTAAAATCCGATTTCCAAGATAGAAAATCCAAAAAATAAACACTGACACACATTAAGACTTGTTTAAAACACTGAGGTTTTTGACTTTTTCCAAACAGGTTTTGCCAGTTATAAGGCTGAACACACGGATAGATAATGTTTCGTAAATACATCAGTTCAGGTAGAGTACATATCTCAGTCTTCCAATGATGTTCTATTTTGCTGTACAGTTCGTTGTTGATACACACACAGAAGTTTGTTTCAGTTACGCAACGGTACTGTGTCTCTTAATCACTTGAGTTCTCGCTTGCTTCTGCAGTCATTTCATTCTCTTCAGTAACTTCATAATTTTGAATTCTCTTTAGAAACGCGTTTTTCGCTTCATCATTCTTTGCCTTTCGCCTTGCAGACCGCTTCGATCGCGGGCTCTCACTTAACTTTTTCTTTAGCCTGCAAAAGATCGTTGGCT
This sequence comes from Actinostola sp. cb2023, assembly GCA_033675265.1. NCBI lineage: Eukaryota > Metazoa > Cnidaria > Anthozoa > Actiniaria > Actinostolidae > Actinostola > Actinostola sp. cb2023. The sequence continues at coordinate 798,609 of JAUJYZ010001545.1, forward strand.
CCCGTGTAAGTTTGCTCTCGACATTACCGTCTCCAGGGAAGGGAGTAGGCTGGCGGCTTAGTGTTGGTGAATCGGAGTTTGTTTGTATGAAGAGTTCTTGTGGTGCAGTGATTGGGATTTCTGTCAGCTGGTCGTCTTGGAGATGATTTATTAGAAGCTCTGGTGAGTTCATGCCACTATCTCGTTCGTCATCCTCTGATGGTGGTGGCGTTCGCGTTGTCAAGCTAACAGGTTTTAGCTTGAGTCTGGGAAGACGTTCTTGTATCAACAACTCTGCAATTTCATGCTTAGATAAACTACCTGAAAGGTCCTTACCGCTCTTCTCGTCGCTTTGCGCGATAGGCGGCAAAACACCAACAAAATTGTCCTTCAGTTTCTTGCGTATTTGTCGCGATGGTCTTGGTTGAATGATGGCCGGGAAAACTATTTGGACATCTTTGGAGTTTTCTGAGGAGATCTTTGCTTTTTCTTGGCTGTTCGCTGGCGGAGTTAAGACCACTGTATTTTCCTTACTTTCAACTTCATCTTTGAAGCGAACACTCTTTCGTCGTTTGGGTCGAATTTCTCTCGGTTCTTTCGCAAAGTTCTGCCACTTTTTCAGAATGTTTCTGGCCATCTTCTCCATCTCTTCTTCCTTAACTTTCTCAACTGCGGTCGTCGGATGTTCTTCGTTTTCTGCTGTGCTCGCGTCCACAGATAAAAGCCTTGAAGTTGCTTGTTTAATTCTCAGGTAATGAGCCAAAGAGACTCCATCAAGAGCCTCGAAGTCCATCATTTCTTGTCGAGCTTTCTTACGAAGCTCTTCGATTTTCTTGGACACTTCTTCGTTATTCAAATCCTTCTTGTCGCAAGCCTCTGAGCTCCGACCATTCAGTATTGAAAAGTCATATTTTTTTAACTTTCGCATTACTAAAAGAGCTGGCAAAACGTATATCTTTCTACCGAAGAATCAAACAGTTCAAGAGCTCTTTCTAGTTGGTCGAGATGGTCGATTCTCGAGCCTTCTTCGTTGGATTGAGCTGATGTTTGCTCTCGCTGTGGTTTCGGTTTGTGATAGCTACTTTGTTGAAGCGGTTTGGCTTAAATCTCATCCCGATCGACGGCTATTAACACTCAATAAGCTCGCTAAACAAACTTTCCTTTTGTTATAACGGCCCAGCCTCTCTTTAGCAAGTTAATTAGTACGGTGCTGATATCATTGTGTGCTGTGACGTGGCAAACATTAACACCACGCCTCCTTTCATCGTTAATGGCCCACAAACAACTCATACAACCAAAGATAATCAAGTGATGCTTTGCTAACTGGCATAAATTAATTTCTAAGTGATGAAAGTTTGATTCTAAGAACGTAAATTATACAACGCGTGAATTCACTCAGCTTGACTAGAACCTACTATAAGCATACTACTATAGCACCTAGTATAGCACCTCAGTAATTACATTAAAAAGCGTCGAATATGCCAACTTCACTTCACTAGCTTTACTGCGGTTCTCTATATTATGCGAACTCAAGACATTCAAACAGTCGGCTGGAACTTGGTTTTTCGCTTCTGTCCATCAAATTCGAAACTCAAACAAATTCAAAACTATGAACACATTCTTCGACCAAATGATCCATAAGTCTCCCCGATTAGTATAGTAGGGCACTTGTGCCCAGCTATAAGATTTCTGAGACGTTAATTAATTTAGCTCAAAATCATATTTGATTTCCATGCATTTGGTGGGTCTTCTGACTTTTATTTTTAAGTTTAATTTTCCGATTTTCTTTATGATATGCTACCTCTATGGATATATTAAATGATGGAAGCCGTGTTTACACTTGAGCGGGCTTTACCAAGGTACAAATCACCCGCTCAAGAAACAATGGTTTTCAGATTTCTACCATGTGGTTCGGAAACTCGTTGACCGTTCAATCAGACCACCACTAGAGTAAACACGGCCTGAGAACTGAGCAGTTGGAGTCTGATTCAGTTAACGATAAGCCAAACTGAGTCACAATTGTACATAACTTGTATTTCATTCATTTGAATTAATAATATAAAACAATGCTTCAGTGGGCAGTCAAGTTCCTGCCCGGAAATACGTACGAACGTTAAACGTTTGTTGTTCTGTACACTGTACATTAAAAGGAAAGACATTGTACACTGAAAATTAATTAGAATGACCACCGTACCATGTTAAAAACATCCGTTTTAAAAAAGAAACATTTTAAGAATGTTTCCAACTGGAATGAAAGTGTCCCAAGTAGCAACCCGCCTTGTTAAATATTTGTGTCTATCTTCTGTCTGGTAGTGAAGGTGGTACGCGTACGTGCTTTAGCACCGAGGGATAACCAAACCACTAGCCTTCAAATCGATAATAAAACTGCAAGTTTTGGTGTCAACTGAAGCGCCAAGAGTTAAGATTTAAGATAAACGGTCATATCATGTTTCCCAAAATATAGATTGCAAGACGACTCAAAAATGTCACATAGCAAGGCATGAAAGATTAATATTTAGTATGAAAAGGGAAAAATTGGGCTACTTGTGGTGACATCTGCTAAATTTGGTCAGCATTAGCACGCGCATTATTTTATTCCATTTTCAAAAAAGTTTTTTGATTTTTTGTAATTCTTTTGGATGCGAAAACTCCCCCAAAAATATACCACAACCTTACTAACGACACAAAAGGTGAAAAGAAAAAATGACATTCTGAGAAGCTGAGACATCGAATCGGCTTACGTAGAGGGTGAAGATTTCGGCCCCACCCGCGCTATCCCGGTGCTATATAAAACTAGGTCATAACCAAAAGGCCAGTGAGGGAGGGGATATCCGGCCCCTAAGCCAGTACTTCTGGATATCCTCTATATAAACTATGATTAGACCATTGCTCCATCTAGACACACATATTATATTAACGTGTGTTTGGGACAGTCTATTCGGCGAAGTGCCATTGTAATGCTAATCAGTCTGCCCAAATCCTCAGGGAGGCATAGAACCAATCAGAAGTCAATTCTACCTGAACAATGTTGTCATCACGAAAATAGATTTCAAACAAAAGACTTAATGAACTCGTTAGATTTTACAATACATTCGGTCAGTTTGGTTCAAAGACGGGTTTTGTATCGCAAAATAAGATGTCGACGTAGCGCGACTGTATTCGATTGTAAACATTGCTTTAAAAGAAACTATAAATTACAGAGAGAAACTGAAATAACGCTAAGTTGCGATTTTAGGCACTAGGCTTCCAGGGTAGCAAAGGGGTTACGCGTGACGCCTGATTTCACCAAAAAATGGAGCGTGAATCGTGAAATTCATAAAAATTCGAGCGTGATGCGTGAATTTATGTTTCAACGTGATGCGTGATAGTACCTTTTGACCGACTGTGATTCGTGATTTACCGCTGTTTTATGCTCTGTGAAACGTGAACGTTTAGGATCTAAACATTTTCACGCGTGAAATTCCAAAATATTGGCTAGCGCTCGTTACATTCAGTTCTACACAGGGAACCCAAAAGTGTAAACTGAAAGATTTCTGTGGCAAATAAAGTTTATTATTATATATTATATTATTATAAGGCGATAACTCAATTTTGTCAATTGTCAGTGTTTGGATAAACATTGGGTTATCCTTCAGTCTTCGAGCTCAAATATGAAAAGTAAAAAAAAGAGAGTAAACTGAACAATACGTGTTCGAACTAATTGTATTGTATTTAGAACCGCGTCCAGAATTTGATGATAAAAAATATCTATAATCGAGGATTTCGATTCACTGAAACACGGGAAATATACTATGACATTGTACACTGTGAAAACTATTAAATTAGAATGATCATCGTACCATGTTAAAAACATCCGTTTAAGAGACATTTTTAGAATGTTTCCAACTGGAGTGAAAGTGTCCCAAGTAGCAACCCGCCTTGTTAAATATTTGTGTCTATCTTCTGTCTGGTAGTGAAGGTGTGGTACGCGTACGTGCTTTGGCACCGAGGGATAACCAAACCACTAGCCTTCAAATCGATAATAAAACTGCAAGTTTTGGTGTCAACTGAAGCGCCAAGAGTTAAGATTTAAGATAAACGGTCATATCATGCTTCCCTAAATATAGATTGGAAGACGACTCAAAAATGTCATATAGCAAGGCCTGAAAGATTAATATTTAGTATGAAAAGGGAAAAATTGGGCTGCTTGTGGTGACATCTGCTAAATTTGGTCAGCATTAGCACGCGCATTATTTTATTCCATTTTCAAAAAAGTTTTTTGATTTTTTGTAATTCTTTTGGGTGCGAAAATTCCCCCAAAAATATACCACAACCTTACTAACGACACAAAAGGTGAAAAGAAAAAAATGGGGGCTCGAACCCACGACACAGAGTCACTGCTAGCTCGTCTATTCGATCGGCACACCCCTATTACTAAAAAAGAAAAATGAAATAAAATATTAAGAAATGGGACGATTCTCCCGAGACATTTTGAGAAGCTGAGACATCGAATCGGCTTACGTAGAGGGTGAAGATTTCGGCCCCACCCGCGCTATCCCGGTGCTATATAAAACTAAGTCATAACCAAAAGGCCAGTGAGGGAGGGGATATCCGGCCCCTAAGCCAGTACTTCTGGATATCCTCTATATAAACTATGATTAGACCATTGCTCCATCTAGACACACATATTATATTAACGTGTGTTTGGGATAGTTTATTCGGCGAAGTGCCATTGTAATGCTAATCAGTCTGCCCAAATCCTCAGGGAGGCATAGAACCAATCAGAAGTCAATTCTATCTGAACAATGTTGTCATCACGAAAATAGATTTGAAACAAAAGACTTAATGAACTCGTTAGATTTTACAATACATTCGGTCAGTTTGTATTCATCCTTTCTACAAAGACGGGTTTTCATCGCAAAATAAGATGACGATTTCGTAATCTTCTCGTCGCGCGACTGATTCGATTGTAAACATTGCTTTAAAAAACTATAAATTAGAGCTGAAATAACGTTAACACTAGGCTTCCAGGGTAGCAAAGGGGTTACGCGTGACGCCTGATTTCACCAAAAAATGGAGCGTCAATCGTGAAATTCATAAAAATTCGAGCGTGATGCGTGAATTTATGTTTCAACGTGATGCGTGATGCGTGATAGTACCTTTTGACCGACTGTGATTCGTGATTTACCGCTGTTTTATGCTCTGTGAAACGTGAACGTTTAGGATCTAAACATTTTCACGCGTGAAATTCCAAAATATTGGCTAGCGCTCGTGATATTCAGTTCTACACAGGGAACCCAAAAGTGTAAACTGAAAGATTTCTGTGGCAAATAAAGTTTATTATTATATATTATATTATTATAAGGCGATAACTCAATTTTGTCAATTGTCAGTGTTTGGATAAACATTGGGTTATCCTTCAGTCTTCGAGCTCAAATATGAAAAGTAAAAAAAAGAGAGTAAACTGAAAAATACGTGTTCGAACTAATTGTATTGTATTTAGAACCGCTTCCAGAATTTGATGATAAAAAATATCTATAATCGAGGATTTCGATTCACTGAAACACGGGAAGTATACTATGACATTGTACACTGTGAAAACTATTAAATTAGAATGACCATCGTACCATGTTAAAAACATCCGTTTAAGAGACATTTTTAGAATGTTTCCAACTGGAGTGAAAGTGTCCCAAGTAGCAACCCGCTTTGTGTCTATCTTCTGTCTGGTAGTGAAGGTGGTACGCGTACGTGCTTTGGCGCCGAGGGACAACCAAACCACTAGCCTTCAAATCGATAATAAAACTGCAAGTTTTGGTGTCAACTGAAGCGCCAAGAGTTAAGATTTAAGATAAACGGTCATATCATGTTTCCCTAAATATAGATAGTCGACTCAAAAAGATAGCAAGGCCTGAAAGATTAATATTTAGTATGAAAAGGGAAAAATGGCTACTTGTGGTGACATCTGCTAAATTTGGTCAGCATTAGCACGCGCATTATTTTATTCCATTTTCAAAAAAGTTGTTTGATTTTTTTAAAAATCCCCCAAACTTGTACCACACACCTTACTGACACAAAAGGTTGGGGGCTCGAACCCACGTCAGCATTAGCTCGTCTGCATCGCACACCCCTATTACTGAAAATGAAAAATGAAATAAAAATAAGAAATGGGACATTCTCTGAGAAGCTGAGACATCGAATCGGCTTACGTAAAGGGTGAAGATTTCGGCCCCACCCGCGCTATCCCGGTGCTATATAAAACTAGGTCATAACCAAAAGGCCAGTGAGGGAGGGGATATCCGGCCCCTAAGCCAGTACTTCTGGATATCCTCTATATAAACTATGATTAGACCATTGCTCCATCTAGACACACATATTATATTAACGTGTGTTTGGGATAGTCTATTCGGCGAAGTGCCATTGTAATGCTAATCAGTCTGCCCAAATCCTCAGGGAGGAATAGAACCAATCAGAAGTCAATTCTACCTGAACAATGTTGTCATCACGAAAATAGATTTAAAACAAAAGACTTAATGAACTCGTTAGATTTTACAATACATTCGGTCAGTTTGTATTCATCCTTTCTACAAAGACGGGTTTTGCATCGCAAAATAAGATGTCGACGTAGCGCGACTGATTCGATTGTAAACATTGCTTTAAAAAACTATAAATTACAGAGAGAAACTGAAATAACGCTAAGTTGCGATTTTAGGCACTAGGCTTCCAGGGTAGCAAAGGGGTTACGCGTGACGCCTGATTTCACCAAAAAAATGGAGCGTGAATCGTGAAATTCATAAAAATTCGAGCGTGATGCGTGAATTTATGTTTCAACGTGATGCGTGATGCGTGATAGTACTTTTTGACCGACTGTGATTCGTGATTTACCGCTGTTTTATGCTCTGTGAAACGTGAACGTTTAGGATCTAAACATTTTCACGCGTGAAATTCCAAAATATTGGCTAGCGCTCGTGATATTCAGTTCTACACAGGGAACCCAAAAGTGTAAACTGAAAGATTTCTGTGGCAAATAAAGTTTATTATTATATATTATATTATTATAAGGCGATAACTCAATTTTGTCAATTGTCAGTGTTTGGATAAACATTGGGTTATCCTTCAGTCTTCGAGCTCAAATATGAAAAGTAAAAAAAAGAGAGTAAACTGAACAATACGTGTTCGAACTAATTGTATTGTATTTAGAACCGCTTCCAGAATTTGATGATAAAAAATATCTATAATCGAGGATTTCGATTCACTGAAACACGGGAAGTATACTATGACATTGTACACTGTGAAAACTATTAAATTAGAATGATCATCGTACCATGTTAAAAACATCCGTTTAAGAGACATTTTTAGAATGTTTCCAACTGGAGTGAAAGTGTCCCAAGTAGCAACCCGCCTTGTTAAATATTTGTGTCTATCTTCTGTCTGGTAGTGAAGGTGGTACGTGTACGTGCTTTGGCACCGAGGGATAACCAAACCACTAGCCTTCAAATCGATAATAAAACTGCAAGTTTTGGTGTCAACTGAAGCGCCAAGAGTTAAGATTTAAGATAAACGGTCATATCATGTTTCCCTAAATATAGATTGGAAGACGACTCAAAAATGTCACATAGCAAGGCCTGAAAGATTAATATTTAGTATGAAAAGGGAAAAATTGGGCTACTTGTGGTGACATCTGCTAAATTTGGTCAGCATTAGCACGCGCATTATTTTATTCCAGTTTCAAAAAAGTTTTTTGATTTTTTGTAATTCTTTTGGGTGCGAAAACTCCCCCAAAAATATACCACAACCTTACTAACGACACAAAAGGTGAAAAGAAAAAAGAAAAAAATGGAACACCAACCACGGGGCTCGAACCCACAACACAGAGTCACTGCTAGCTCGTCTGTTCGATATATCGGCACACCCCTATTACTGAAAAAGAAAAATGAAATAAAATATTAAGAAATGGGACGATTCTCCCGAGACATTCTGAGAAGCTGAGACATCGAATCGGCTTACGTAGAGGGTGAAGATTTCGGCCCCACCCGCGCTATCCCGGTGCTATATAAAACTAAGTCATAACCAAAAGGCCAGTGAGGGAGGGGATATCCGGCCCCTAAGCCAGTACTTCTGGATATCCTCTCTAATAATAATAATAATAACTTTATAAACTCTATATAAACTATGATTAGACCATTGCTCCATCTAGACACACATTTAATATTAACGTGTGCCGTTTGGGATAGTCTATTCGGCGAAGTGCCATTGTAATGCTAATCAGTCTGCCCAAATCCTCAGGGAGGCATAGAACCAATCAGAAGTCAAATCTATCCGAACAATGTTGTCATCACGAAAATAGATTCAGAAACAAAAGCCTTAATGAACTCGTTAGATCAGTTACAATTAGCCACTTTAGAAACGAGTGAAGGACTGGGAACGAGTTTTGAGAATTAATCTAATTGTGACTCCATCACAAGAAAGAGCATATCACAATTAGCATTATTACAAAGTTTCAAAAGGTTTTGTTAGATATTGAACGAGTAACACTGCTTTCCAAAAATCTCAAAAATTACAAAGAAATGTATGTTTAGTAGGGACGATTGTTCCGAGTAACCATACATTCCTTTTACGGTATTTGTAATTTTTGCAGTTTTTAAATGTCTGCAGTTCAGTTGCTACTTCTCCAAACCCTATCAAACTCCTAAAACTTACTAATAGCTGATATCGAAGTTACACTCCAATGACTCTGAATAACGGTTTCAAGTCGAGGCGATCGGGCCAGAACAAAAACTTGACCCTATAGCCTCGACTTGAAACCTTTGTTCAGAGTCATTGGCGTGGGGTTCATTAATTCTTAAAACTCGTTCCCAGTCCTCCACTCGTTTCTAAAGTGGCTAATACATTTCGTCAGTTTGGTTCAATCAAGAGACCATGAGGGACAGAGAGGGAGTCTTCCAGTATACGCCCTATGCACGAGTGCTGGTGTATTTTCAGAATTAAAAACGAAAACTACTGCCAACTCAACAAGAAGGTCGCTGCATGAAGAAGGTCGCTGTTTGTACTTTCTTCTTGGTGTTCTGCCTTGAACAATTAAGAAAAACATTCCCAAGAATAGATGTAATCGATTTGAAAAAATCCGATGGAAAATCTAAGGATAAAGTCGTGAAAATTGCTGGTTTTCCAAAAAGGCTGTTGATTGTTGTAGCGTGTGGATGCAAAGCTGCCGGCTTAGCCGAAGACTTTCAAAGACGTATTTTCGTCTCTTTCGTCAAACTATTTCGTCAGAAAGTGACTTCAATTTATTCTTGGATGTGGTTTTAGTGGTATCTTGTAATTATCGTTGTGGCGTATGAAGAGTTTTCACAAGGCTATTCAAAAACAAATCAGTTGCCGTGAAACATGATGATGAGCGACAAGACGAGTCACGAGTGAGGCAAGCGTGAATGTGTGCTTGTGTATTTTCTTTACCTAAAATGACTTTTTTTTAAATGGATTGTGAATATTTTTTGTGTGTATAACGGCATCTGAATGACTTGAAATCTCTGCAAAAACTACGGTTTACTTCATTCAAGTTTTGATTCAACGTTTACTGGATTCACTGAGTCCACAAGTTGGCTTTTATGGCCGCTTCAGTGAAAATAAAAAGTTGAGCGCAAAACCGTTCAAAATTACTTTATTATCCATCGAGTACCATTTAAAATAGAGGCCGCATCACCGGTATATTGTATTCCCTTGTTTATGACTTTGCTCAGTCAGAATCAAGTAATATTATTTCTCAAATCAGTTGATGCTGAAACGAATAAGACTGCACTCTAAGCTTATGTTAGTTTATACCGAATTTCTGCCTGGTGCAGCACTTTGCCAAATTAAACTTGGGAAAGACACTCTCTCAGCAAAGAAAGGGAAACGAAAAATAACACTGATCAGAAAGCAGGTCTCAAATGGAAGAAGAATTAGACATTTTTGTGCAGATGGAAGCAGTTGTTGACAAAAAGCATTCACTAGTTTCTTTCCGCGGGACATTTACATTTTCTTTGTTATCATCTGACTCATTACTGCCGTCTCAAAAGTCTAATACTGTATAAATTATCCGAGCCATTTATAAAAAGTAATCAAATTCAAAAAACAAAACAAAAACATGGTTTTATTTCGCCGGGATAGAGTAAGATAGATCTTAGCCGCCATCTACTTTGAACCGGAAGTTCATTTCCTCAGACGTCCGCATTCTAAAAATAGATTTATTGAAATTAAGATATCCCAAGAATAGCGCGAGACTCCCTCTGTCCCTTATAGTCTCTTGGTTCAATATATTCATCCTTTCTACAAAGACGGATAGCACAGTTCCGTGTGAACGGAACGCCTAAACGTACAACTTTTTGAACGGTTAAAAATTTGTCCGGTACCGTGTGAACGGGGATTTTCTTCTACTGAAGTCACGCATCAGAACTTTAATAGCAGAAGCAAAAACTACACAATTTATGAATTACAGATTACAAGTTACTATAAATGAAAAGCGCGAACTGACGCAATATCATTTGGCGAGGAAATCAAAGTTCAACCAGTTATCACGCACAGCATTCAGCAGCTCATCTTTATTTGGTCAGGTCTTCGTGTTGCTGCACAAAAGTCCTGGCTATTGTCGTTCTATGTATTGTTTTTACATAAAAGGACTTTTGTGCAGCTAAAGTTTCCCTGAACATTTTTCCTCGTTCCCAACCTTCGCGTCACCACGTTACGCATGCGCATTGCTGTCAATCGTGGCACACATTATGTCTGCCAAACACCACCGCCGATGTTTTTAAAATGTTGTGATCTTGTTCCTCTCTTATATCGCACGTTAGACTATGTTCTCCTTGAAAAAAAGATATCTAATGGACAGGTAGAAGTGGAGTCGTTCTATGGGGAGATGTTTTACTCTGTTCAAGTGGGAGACACGGTTTTTGTGGTGTTAAAACGCTACCAAAACCTTCAACCTATCGGTTCAGGGGCGCAAGGAATGGTTTGGTAAGTCACTTCACTGCAACCACTTTTCTCGAATATATCTTACTCAACAAAGGTCTAAAGCTTATCCTATTGAATCCTGTCATCCTAAGCTGTAGATTTATATAGAAATTGCAATTATAACTTAGATAGATACCGTTCAACAACTATAAAACACATGACTTCTATTCGTTCGTTGTGAATATTTTGTCGAGCGAGACGAATATTTCTATGGTTCATTTATCGGAGAACTATCTTTTGGAGTTCAATTATTGATATAGAAATTTCGTGAAGCATTTGATGGATCTGAAACGTTGCTTCTAGAGAATATAGTTTATTCCGTGTCGCTGTTTAGTTTACCATGAAAAATCCAAGGTCAAAGTCAAAGTACTTGGTGGTTCTGGTTGTATGTCGTAAAGTGACTTGATCGCGGAGTTTCAATATAAAATACATAAAAACGATTCTCTTTAGACTATATACGTCTCAAAATACCTCCACTTTAAGCCTGTTATATCGCCTTTTCTTGGTTATTTTGGAGTTTTATTTATTGATTTTTATAGCAAGAACATATTTTCAAAAAATTCCATCTCATTCATTGAACTAAAATTAAGCTTATTCCATTTTTTTTCACAGAAAAACTGTCCTACAAAAATCAATCCTACATTTGTATTTGTGTAGACATATTGGATCGATATTTATGGAAGTCTTAGAATGTAATGAATGCCATTTCTGACATTTCGATAAACTTTGCTGGTAGTATATTTTTGCAATTGGTTTTTTGTTGTGGTTTGCTTGTGGTTCTTGTGTTCGAGAAGTGTTACCTTGTTAGCTTGTATTGAATGAACATAACATTGGTGAAATTTTTAGAATTTTAACAGAAAAATCCCGTTAAAAATGACAGACGTTTTTCATTGTTAATACACACAACGTACCGCTGAGAAAAATATATCCCCTCACTGAACAATGAAAATGATGTTTTAAATCTTAACACACAATGACAAGAAACGCACTCGGATTATACAGTCTCTCTTGTTGTCAAGGATACTTGTTCACTGTCAGGTATTACCTGCTTTTAGACATGTGTAAATGTTACTTTACTCTTACACTGTTTTATGATATGAAGGCTGGTGCATGTACTTGAATTGGCATTATTAAATTGGTGGAGCCTATATGTATTTAATCATTTTACACATATACAGTATACATGAGAGTGTGGAGAGTGTATAAAGTCCATTTTTAAAGCATGTATTACTTAATTACATGTATATATATACTGTACCAGCTACATGTAGGGATATCAATTAGTTCAACTGTAGGTGGTTTGCCCCACTAGATTAATAGCAACTGTGATAATTAAAAAGGCTTCAAATAAACATACAAATAAATCAACACATGGAACTCACAAAAGTAGACAACACTAATTTTGAAACTGCTGGTTGCCAGCTGCTATTATGAAATCTCAGGTGTACAATATGTCTACATGCATTTAAATTTAGTTCTGGGGTAGTGTTTAATACCTAACCCCACTGACATACCAAGTCCAAAATACAATGATGCCCCAGTCAACTCTCTCTCTAAGCCAGATGACGTACAATAAGACCATCATTTTACTGTCGAGCATTATTGAACTATCTGTCTTAAATCTGGTAACCGTGTTTGTATTTATGTGGTGTACAAGCTGTCACTAAATGAAGGGGTCCCTGCAAGAACAACATAAGTGATCTCTGATCAAAATCTAAATTCTCCTTGAGATTCTGTGAATTTCAAAGGAGAATTTGGGTTTTGATCACAAGTCACTTACACTGTTCTTGCAGGGAGCCCTTCAAATGACATTTCAAGGTTTTTAGTTTTCAGGATAACTGTGTTGATTCTTTATGCTCGCACACTTGTTTCGACTTCTTTCTAATCTGTGTAGCTCGGTTGAGCTTTAAATAAATACCTGTAAAACGGAGCACTGATGGAGAGAGGGGAGTAAAGTGCGCACCATTGGCCTCTTAGTATATGATTACTATTAGGAGCTACCAATGTTAAATAAGCTCGCTTTACCTTTACTTTATGCTTAGACTTTATTGTTGTCTTTACAGTGCTGCTATAGACACTGAAACAGGACGCAAAGTTGCAATCAAGAAATTGAGTCGTCCTTTCCAGAATGTCACCCATGCAAAACGTGCATACAGGGAGTTAGTGCTGATGAAGATTGTCAATCATAAAAATGTAAGCACCACAAACAGATATACAATAAAACATGTACATTAGCCACTTCCAAATCGAGCAGGGGACTGGTACCAAGTCCGTAAAACTAATTCAATAAGAAACTAGCAAAAATGGGCATCATTTTCTGAGAGAGCAGATCAAACTTAGCTTGTCTGCAAAGTTTGGTGAACTTCGGCTTAATATTGACGATGTTTGAGGGCATCAAAGATGTCTATTTCCCCATACAAACTCTGTACATTTTTGACGTTGTCCATCCAAACCATACATTCACTGTAAAATTTTGGCTGGACAACACAATTTCAAAAGTTTATAATTCCGACAGAATTCTTCCAAATCACATCAAACTTTGCACAGATGCTAATTTCAACATGCTCTTTCATGTCATGAACTTAATTTCGTAATTACATTAATTCTAATAAACTCATTCCCAGTCCCCTGCTCGATTTGGTAGTGGCTAATTGAGTGGTTGCAGTCAGGATTCATTGACATAAATACAAATTAAAGTTTTTGTCTCTGACTTAAATAATCGACAGACGTTTCGGGTAGTTTTTTTTTTTTTTTTTTGACTTTCACTGAAGAAGGCTAAGAACTAGCCGAAACGTCTGTCAATTTTAATTTAAGTCAGAGACAAAAACTTTTGTAATTTTTTACATATTAAATAGCTTGATTTATCAGAATCACATGTACAAATTTTGACTATTAAAATTCTTTTTTTCTTTGTTTTAGATTATTGGTTTATTGAATGTGTTCACACCTGATAGATGTTTAGAGGAATTTAACGACTTGTGAGTATTATGTTCGATAATTATCTTTGTTGTCATTCGCCATTTTGGTGGAAACTGTGGGACTGTTTTAGGTGATGCTTCATTTTCAATCCAGCGAAAAAGTTTGCATAGTGATGTTGTCATACAACAATCACATAATTACAGCACGAAGCGCAAATGCATAACCACCTATGATGTACATGTATTTGCATACTTTCATCTCTGCCATTATCCAATCAGCTTTGCAGGATTGTCTTATCTTATCTCTGATCTAACGGCTAAGTATGGCGAGACAAAAGTATGCGAATACATTAGAGGTGATCATAGTTGGGAGCTTCGCGCTGTAATGTATCCCCATGTTTTACAGTAAATAGACAGTAATGGTGTCACCTAACAGTCCCACAATTCCGTGTGGACATCAACTCAAAAATGGCGGAAATGTTTATATATGCTTGTCGTCATGGCTTGTGCCATGTTTTTTTGCCGTGTGGGGTTCGAGTCGTTTCGTTAATATTGTAATTTTTGTCTAGATATCTTGTAATGGAATTAATGGATGCTAGCCTTTGTCAAGTTATTCAGATGGACTTAGATCATGAAAGACTGTCATATCTTCTGTACCAGATGCTGTGTGGAGTCAAGGTACAGTCGGCATGTTAACTTTAACAAATGTCTATAGAACTTGATCATGATCCAAACTGACCTTCTTCTTTTCTTTTTCTTTTTTTCTTTTTTTGGGGCGAGGGGGGGGGGGGGGGAGAGATAGGCGGTTCAGGCACAAATCTAGAATGGTTGCCCCGTTGATAACCAAGTCATGTTTTTTTCCTGGATCCTTACCTTAGGAAAAAAAAAAAAGTGCAATGTGCAAATAACATGTACATGTATGATGTTATTCATAATAATAATTGTGTTAATGAGGCTTGTTTCTTTTCTGTTCACTCAACAGCATCTTCATGATGCAGATATAATTCATAGGGTAAGTATATATTATGATAATTACATGTACGTTGTATGTACACGTACTGTACACGTACATGTCCTCTTACTCTGACGAAGGGCTAAGACACGCGTACTGTACTAAACCTTTAAGGCCCAGTAGACGTTTTGTGTACCATTGAGAATTCCTTTGAGATCAAACTAAGATGTAGTGTGGTACTAATAATTGTTTGTATAATATACATGCATTTAGTACATGAAAGAACACTGAAATGGTATCCCAAGTTACAAACACTGAAATGGTATCCCATATTTCGAACACTGAAATGGTATCCCAAGTTACAAACACTGAAATGGTATCCCAAGTTACAAACACTGAAATGGTATTCCAAGTTACAAACACTGAAATGGTATCCCATATTTCGAACACTGAAATGGTATCCCATGTTACATATGTACAAACACTGAAATGGTATCCCAAGTTACAAACACTGAAATGGTATCCCATATTTCGAACACTGAAATGGTATCCCATGTTACATATGTACAAACACTGAAATGGTATCCCATGTTACAAACACTGAAATGGTATCCCATATTTCGAACACTGAAATGGTATCCCATATTTCGAACACTGAAATGGTATCCCATGTTACAAACACTGAAATGGTATCCCATGTTACAAACACTGAAATGGTATCCCATATTTCGAACACTGAAATGGTATCCCATATTTCGAACACTGAAATGGTATCCCATGTTACAAACACTGAAATCTGGTATCCCATGTTATAAACACTGAAATGGTATCCCATGTTACAAACACTGAAATAGTATCCCATGTTACAAACACTGAAATGGTATCCCATGTTACAAACACTGAAATGGTATCCCAAATTTCGAACACTGAAATGGTATCCCATGTTACAAATACTGAAATGGTATCCCATATATTACAAACACTGAAATGGTATCCCATGTTACGAACACATGCCCTGGGGCTTCAATGAAATTATCAGGAGCCCATTACTAGGAGCCTTCTTCTCCTATAATAGGTTTGTACGACATCGTATGCACAAATTGAGCTAAAAAAGAACACTCATTATAAATTCCACGCGATTAACCAATCATATCGTGTCTTACACAATAGGAATTTGACGTCAGATTCAGCACTGCTAGCTTTGCTTTCAATGTTGGCCAAAAGCGTACCGTGTAGTTCCAGTGATTCTAGTGAAGAATCAGAATCTAGTGAAATTTCAGATCAGTTTCATCGTCTGACTTCAGTACTTCATCAAGCGAGGAAGAACAATGATTGAAAACATTAAAAACAAAACAAAAAGCAACTCCAGGTATTATTATTTATATCAAAACTTCAAGTGCGAGAACTTCTAAAAACAAAGCTAGCTAGTTCAAAGGCCAGTTCAAAACCCGGCCAAAAAATGAACAAAGATGTTCTTTCTGAGAAGGAATTCAACGATCTGGTATCATGGATAATCTCTTACGAAGAACCTAATTAAACTTGTGCAGGACTAGCAGTGAGAACCAAGCTAATGAATATTCCAAACCGCCAGTGTGTTTTGCTAATTGGCATTTGTTGTCTGAAAGGATTTTGTCGAAAATTCTCGACATTGACACAAAGTTCCTTCTAAAACAGCGAAGTGAGGTACACGGGAGCTTCTGTTTCTGTGGCCTGAATGAATATTTTATCGCATTTTTATTCAGTGGCTGATCTTTCTTGCCTTCTTTGAACTGAAGACACCTTTGGCGAAAGAACTTCGCATACACTCAGTGATAACCCTCTTGTTGTTATGTTGGCGTCGCTATCCAAAACTATCTGTGATGAGTTATTGTATTGTATTGTATGATGAAGGTGATGGATTTTGCTTCATCAGAGTCAAATCACTGAGAACTCTTCATTCTTACGAAGACTAAATCGTGAATCAAAAAACCAACAAAAGAAAGTTGATAAAACAAGAATAAACATATGAAGCCGATAGATATATAAGAACGTAGAGTCGCCAAACTAAAAGTCACCACTAAGCGCTCTGGCAGTATGTCAGTTTATTGATACATGTGATACATTCATTGTACACAGTTCGTCTCGTTCTTGTGCAAGGGAAAAATAGACTTGTACTTCCATGGATTAAGAATATCAATATTTTGGATCAAGTCCTCGCGTCTTCCGTTTGGCTGCCATTTTATTTTTCAATTTGAAATTCTTCAGAAATTTGCATATCTAAAAATAGCACAATTTGTGCATACGATGTCGTATGAACCTATTGCTAGAGGAAGGCTCTTAGTAATAGGCTCCTGAAATTATTCAAAGTAGACAGATGGTATTACTGGAGTAAGTGGTCGTGACAATTTATAAAAGGCTTGACATAAACATGTAAAAATTGTCACAAAAAAAGTTTGTATCATGTTTGTTTAATATTCAATTTTTCTATTCCTTAGGATCTTAAGCCAAGCAATATAGTTGTAAAATCAGACTGCTCTCTCAAGGTTTGTATAGTCTACATGTACATGTATACAGCGATTTGCAAATATTCTGTAAAAGCAATATATATCGGGTGCATTGTGGATAATTTTCATCATAAAATTGCTGAATAAGCCCTCTAAAGTTCAAATTTTTCAATTGTTTTTTTCACATACATACTACTATTGTTAATTGAATTTAGATTCAGGTTTAAGTAGCGGCTCGCGTAAGAGGTGGTGCGGATTTGGACTTGAAAGCGATTTGGAGCCGTTAATCAGACCTTGTTTGCTTTTAATTAAATACAAGAATTTGATTGGTACAAAGCTCAAAAAAGGTGTCGTAGCGCCAAATTCAAACCTATATCTTTAGATATTACTAGTGTTAGATATTATCCAACGATAAAACTTTTCAAGAAAGCATCAAATATTCATACAATTGTATTGTAGAAGTTTCAGCGATTTCTATCGTGAGCAAGTTTGTATACTGAAGATAATGATCATACCATACACTGTAATTGGATAATGTTTGTAATTGAGTCGCCAAAATAAGCCTAAATGACCGAAAATGCTACTAATTCGAATCAAACCGGTTAGTTTTGATATGTACACAATTCACTTGAATTAAATATAAGAAATTTGAAGAAATTAAAGATTTCTTTGATCATAAGCAACTGCATGGTCTGTGTTGTATTTCCGCTAACCATGACATCTATTTAGCTAGTCTCCAATTGTATTGGTCCGTTTGGTACTTCACACCTCAGCATTTGGAATCCTTCCACAAATGACCTTTCTTTCGACGTGACCTTTCAAGTCGAACGCAGTTTCGCGGAATCCCCACTCCAAATGTTTAGAACACGAACATACAGCAACACAATATGCCATGGAAACTTAAATAAACCTAATTGTTACGTAACTACAAAGAAACATGGGTAAATAATAATGTATTTGCTGGATATAAACATTCTGAAGAGTCTCACATTTCAACAACTTGGAGTCATTTATCTTCGTATCACAAGCTTCCTCACGATGAAAATCCGTATAACTTCAGGTAATAGCGAATTATGCTAAGTACTACCAAATATGGTTCGCTCATTGTTGGAATCTACGGCAAACCATGAAATATCGGAAGAAGATAGCCTCTCAGCCAATCACATTCGAGTATTTGTATTTTGCCATGAATGCTGGCACCCGCTGCAGTGATAGGGAAGGACGTGCGCCATGCGCCATTGGCACGTTTTTAGATCGTACGGCGCAAAAAAATATTTTCTTTGGGGCCTTAGGGGCGCATTACAATTTCAAAAAAAAGTGGGTTTTCGTTTCGGAGATATTTTGCCGTAAAAATCGAAAATTTGGCCGCCATTTTGAATTCCCAGGGGAGACTGGGTACTATAATGAGAGTTTGTTTCTTTAAAAAACGCTGCTTTTTGCGCTTTTCAACATCAAAAAGCAGTTGAAAATCGAAAACATGTTCAGAAAGCTATTTTAGATATCAAAAAAGGAAAACATGGATACTATTTTGAAAAAAAAGTTTTTGGGCCATTTTGACTTGCGGTTATCAGAGCGCGCGCAATTGTGCACAATAAGACTAATTAAATAACAACACTAAAATGGCCCATTATTTTTGAGTCATGGCCCCTTTAGCAAATTTATGGCCCATGAATGTAGCAATTGATGGGCCATTGGCCCAACACAGTTTTCAGCCTTCCCAATCACTGCCGCTGTTATCGCTTTGGTGCACCAGTTGTAATACGAGTCGAATTAGGATTATGCAAATTACTATATATCGATATATTGATATATTAGGATTTTACAGAATTTTTGCAAATCGCTGTATATGTAAATCTACCATATGTATGTAATATCAAGTAGCATTCAAAAAAAAAAATTTTTTCCCAGATATTAGACTTTGGTTTGGCCAGAACTGCAGGATCAGCCTTCATGATGACGCCCTATGTTGTAACGCGATATTATCGAGCACCAGAAGTCATACTAGGAATGGGTTATAGTGATAATGTGGATGTGTGGTCAATAGGATGCATACTAGCAGAGATGATCAGAGGGCATGTTATGTTCCCTGGTAGTGATCGTATCCTTTCATTCATCCATTCATTTATTCTGTACATGTATCTAGTACTATCCATACACATGTAGGCATTGGAAATATTACAAGTTCTATCCATCCATTCTACCTTTTGCTTATTCATCCATTCATTCATCCTGTACATGTATCTATTACTATCCATACACATGTAGGCATTGGAAATATTACAAGTTCTATCCATCCATTCTACCTTTTGCTTATTCATCCATTCATTCATCCTGTACATGTATCTAGTACTATCCATACACATGTAGGCATTGGAAATATTACAAGTTCTATCCATCCATTCTACCTTTTGCTTATTCATCCATTCATTCATCCTGTACATGTATCTATTACTATCCATACACATGTAGGCATTGGAAATATTACAAGTTCTATCCATCCATTCTACCTTTTGCTTATTCATCCATTCATTCATCCTGTACATGTATCTAGTACTATCCATACACATGTAGGCATTGGAAATATTACAAGTTCTATCCATCCATTCTACCTTTTGCTTATTCATCCATTCATTCATCCTGTACATGTATCTATTACTATCCCATACACATGTAGGCATTGGAAATATTACAAGTTCTATCCATCCATTCTACCTTTTGCTTATTCATCCATTCATTCATCCTGTACATGTATCTAGTACTATCCATACACATGTAGGCATTGGAAATATTACAAGTTCTATCCATCCATTCTACCTTTTGCTTATTCATCCATTCATTCATCCTGTACATGTATCTAGTACTATCCATACACATGTAGGCATTGGAAATATTACAAGTTCTATCCATCCATTCTACCTTTTGCTTATTCATCCATTCATTCATCCTGTACATGTATCTATTACTATCCATACACATGTAGGCATTGGAAATATTACAAGTTCTATCCATCCATTCTACCTTTTGCTTATTCATCCATTCTTTCATCCTGTACATGTATCTAGTACTATCCATACTGTTTACACATGTAGGCATTGGATATTATAACAAGTTCTATCCATCCATTCTATCTTTTGTTCTTTGTAATATCTCGCCCTCTGATTGGTCAATTCGAGGTCCGCAACTAGTTACGGTACGGACCAGAAACTGAGAAATCTTATCTTATTTACCGAGTGGGAGGTCTGTACCCGGTAGGGACCGAGCTAACTAGGTATGTAATGTCCATGCATTGTAGATAAGTTCAACCTTGACTGAGTCTCTAGATATTGATCAATGGAATAAGGTAACAGAACAACTAGGAACTCCATCGGAATCATTTCTTAATCAACTCCAACCATCAGTAAGTAAATAGGAATTATCTTTAGTTCAGTTAATTTTATTTGCCTTGTTTTTTGTTTTGTTTGTTTGTTTGTTTGTTTGTTGGTGTTTTTTATTTTTTATTTTTTTAGACGTTTTGGCCATTAATCAAAGGCCTTCATCAGTATATTGTGTTTTATTGTGCACTCAATGTTTAATTTGAAATCATAATTTTAATTTTCATTAATACATGTATGGGATGTTTTACCACCTACTCACCTGGCTGTCCAATTCTACAAAATGTCAAAATCTAACTGTCAAAATATGTTGTTTTTCTTCTTTTTCATCCTATAACAATGCATTATTGATTGTATTTCAAGGTGCGGATGTATTGTACCAGAAGACCCAGACAACCAGGATATACTTGTGAAACTCTTTTTCCTGATGAACTATTTCCACCAGGGAGCAAGTTAAAAGGTAAGAAAATTAAGGGACCTCGTTACCTACAATGACAGATAAGAAATATAATTATGGCAGCTCACTGCCATCCCATCTCTGGTAAATGTGCTTCTATCTACAGTCGAACCTCCTGTAAGGGACCACCCAAAATGTCAAACTTTGTGGTCACTTATGAGAGGCTCCAACTATAGTGATTTGACTTGGAACTGAACTGAACTGTATTTTGGAAAACTGGTCGCTTAGGAGAGGTGGCCACTTACGAGAGTGGTCGCAACCGGAGGTTCAACTGTATTTATCCATCCATTAAGGAGGCTCACTACCCTCTGTTGCATTTGTTCCCATGGTAACACTATTTTTTTCCCCTTTATTATTCCAGCTGCTCAGTGTCGAGATTTATTGTCTAAGATGTTGGTGATAGACCCAGCAAAGAGAATTAATGTTGTAGATGCCTTGCATCACCCCTACGTACACGTGTGGTATGACGCCAATGAGGTAGAATGTGTAAGTGAATTATTGAAGTCTTATCACTGTTCGCTTACTACACCACTCTAGACAAAAGTTGCAGCTGATAAGTTACCAATAGACTTCTGTCACCACTCTAGACAAAAGTTGCAGCTGATAAGTTACCAATAGATTTCTGTCAATCATAAATCAAATTACTGCACGACTGGCTTCTTTGATGTATTCACTCTATTTTATTACAAACTACCTTATTCGTACTTAATTTCGCGTACTTAAAGACAGCATTTCGCGAGGCTTTATTTTCGTGATTTCGATAAGAGAAAATGAAGAAAGAGCATTAAATTTCGCAAAAGCGGTGTCAACAACATTTATTTTTTTCTAAAAAAAAACTTATTTCTATACAAACAGGAACAAGATGACAGTCAACTAGACTAACTAGACGTTATAAACTTGTAGCTAAAACAGACACAAAAATTTACGCTATACGGTTGCTCAGTTGCAAATGGTAGTATTATGTTGTTGAATAAGTCATTTTAAAAACCAATTTCTTGTTAAATAACATTTATTGTTCATGTTGATTAAATGGCTTCGATATGTATTTTTTTTCTCTGGGTATTATATTTCGCTTGTTTAAAGTCCGGAAGCCTTTTTTTTTCGCGAGGCTTTAATTTCACAATTTTTTTTAAATCGCGAAAATCGCGAACCTAAAGCCTCGTGAAATTAAATACGAATAAGGTACAAAGCGCAATTTTGATCTAGGGTGGTCGAATAGTATTGCAACTATAACTAGTATAAAGAAGAAATAACCCCAAGTTAAAACACACTTCAACCACTACAGAAAAATCTGAGCCCCAGATGGGAAACGAACCCACTCAACCCTCAGATAATTGTAAGAGTGTCCAGTAGCTCAGTGGTAGAGCAACCATCTAGAAAATCGGCAGGTCATGGGTTCGTTTCCCACCTGTGGCTCAGATTTTTCTGTAGTGGTTGAAGTGTGTTGTAACGTGGGGTTATTTCTTCTTTATTCATTTATATGTATAACTAGTATAACTTAAAACAATCCCCCCCCCCCCCCCCCATGCAAGATCGAAAAATTATCTATAGAGTGCCTCAAAAAGCATGCAGCCGTGACGGCACATAGTATTGTTACTGTATTAACTGCAATGTAGTACATGTAGATTAATTTTACTTGTGCACTACATGTAATTGTCTCAACCTTTTCTAGCCTGTAAACAAGAAATATGATCACTCTATTGATGCTCAGGAGCACACTGTAGAAGAATGGAAAAGTAAGGACAAGATATACACCTTGGATTTGTACTCTTTGGGTTTGGATATCACCAGTTTAAACCCTCAATTTCTTGAACTTCATGTATTTTTCCATCATCATCATCATGACCTATATAAACTATATAAATAAATAATATTATTATTAATTATTAATAATTATTATTATTATCGTTATCATCATCATCATGACTGTATGTGCAGGTACCATGCACATCATCAATATCACTGTCGTCATTATCATCAACATTGGTGAAAGTATCTTTGTGTTGGTCTTGTTACACGATAAATGAGATAACTTTCATTCACTGTTTCCATTTCTCTCTAGAATTAATTTATCATCAAGTATTATCATACGATAGTAGTCAGCATGACGTCACTCCCATGGAAGGCAATGGTGATGTCACACAATCTACATCTACTTCTAGTATATCCTCAAGTGGTAAGTAATGTTTACAGAATGAGCGTCTGTTCTAAGCACTGATTACAATAAAAAAAGTAAAATATGAATAAAATATGAAAAATATATACTGGCATACATGTAGGTGTCTGGTATACATGTAGGTGTCTGGTATACATGTAGGTGTCTGGTATACATGTAGGTGTCTGGTATACATGTAGGTGTCTGGTGTATATACATGTAGGTGTCTGGTATACATGTAGGTGTCTGGTATACATGTAGGTGTCTGGTGTACATGTAGGTGTCTGGTGTATAATTATACATGTAGGTGTCTGGCATACATGTAGGTGTCTGGTATACATGTAGGTGTCTGGTGTACATGTAGGTGTCTGGTGTACATGTAGGTGTCTGTTATACATGTAGGTGTCTGGTATACATGTAGGTGTCTGGTATACATGTAGGTGTCTGGCATACATGTAGGTGTCTGGCATACATGTAGGTGTCTGGTGTACATGTAGGTGTCTGGTGTACATGTAGGTGTCTGGCATACATGTAGGTGTCTGGCATACATGTAGGTGTCTAGTATACATGTAGGTGTCTGGTGTACATGTAGGTGTCTGGTGTACATGTAGGTGTCTGGTGTACATGTAGGTGTCTGGCATACATGTAGGTGTCTGGCATACATGTAGGTGTCTGGTATACATGTAGGTGTCTGTGTACATGTAGGTGTCTGGTATACATGTAGGTGTCTGGTGTACATGTAGGTGTCTGGCATACATGTAGGTGTCTGGCATACATGTAGGTGTCTAGTATACATGTAGGTGTCTGGTGTACATGTAGGTGTCTGGTGTACATGTAGGTGTCTGGTGTACATGTAGGTGTCTGGCATACATGTAGGTGTCTGGCATACATGTAGGTGTCTGGTATACATGTAGGGTGTCTGTGTACATGTACATGTAGGTGTCTGGTATACATGTAGGTGTCTGGTATACATGTAGGTGTCTGGTGTACATGTAGGTGTCTGGTGTACATGTAGGTGTCTGGTATACATGTAGGTGTCTGGTATACATGTAGGTGTCTGGTATACATGTAGGTGTCTGGTATACATGTAGGTGTCTGGTGTACATGTAGGTGTGGTCTGGGTGTACATGTAGGTGTCTGGTATACATGGTACATGTAGGTGTCTGGTATACATGTAGGTGTCTGGTATACATGTAGGTGTCTGGTATACATGTAGGTGTCTGGTGGTATACATGTAGGGTGTGTCTAGGGTGTACATGTAGGTGTCTGGTGTACATGTAGGTGTCTGGCATACATGTAGGTGTCTGGTGTACATGTACATGTAGGTGTCTGGTATACATGTAGGTGTCTGGCATACATGTAGGTGTCTGGCATACATGTAGGTGTCTGGCATACATGTAGGTGTCTGGTATACATGTAGGTGTCTGGTGTACATGTAGGTGTCTGGCATACATGTAGGTGTCTGGCATACATGTAGGTGTCTGGCATACATGTAGGTGTCTGGTATACATGTAGGTGTATTTAATGTTGATGTTGCTGTTGATAAACAAGAAGCCATTTATGAGTCATATTCCAAAAGGAAGCCACTTTAATGGCACTTTTGAAAATGGTTTGACTGTCATATTGCAAAGGGAAGACTTTTTAATGTTACTGTACAGAAAAACATGACTGTCACATTACCAACGGAAACCATTCCAGTGTTACACTTACATGTAGAAACCACCTCTTTACACCATTCAACTTGTCTTCCTTTCATCTCAACATATCATTTTATTACCACATCGTTCATCAGTCATCAAATCATCCATCTTTATGTTAAAATCTGTACATTCCTGAAAACTAAATCATTTCTAAAAGCTGGAATTAAAAACACTTTCTGCAATGCAACCTAAAGGAATAGGATCTACTGCTACAGCTTCCTGGAATTATTGTGGTTTTTCAATGGATTTGTGTCAGATTGTGACATGTATTAAATTTACACATACCGATAGTAGAAAAAAAGCTACAAATTTTAGAGCCAAAATATTGTAATTTTCAAATCTAAGTATGTTTTTTCAATTCCCACTTCGTGTGTGACATTCTCAGGATGTGAAGCCAGCAAAAAGAAGCAGGCTAAGCGTAAAAAGAAAGAAGCTCAAGCAACGACTACTACTTCTGCTACTAATATAAGTGCCAGGTTAGTAACCATGTCAACACAGATTGAGCTAAGTTACAGTCTGTATTTCCTGAAGAAATGACCTTGTCATTCCATACGTCAAGAAAACCAGAATCAGTCACCAAATAATACAGTAATTAACTTAACTTTATTATACGGCACAAACTATTTCCAGTAAAATAGCACAATCTGATTGGTTGTTTAGTGGGCAAGATTCTCCGTTAATGTCCGTGGACGATTACAGATTTTTTGTCAGATTTCAGATTTTATTCCATTTACACCACTCACTCTTCGCCTTTTTTGTACAGACCTCAGTCTCGGTCTATATTTTCCTGACATTCTGACCTCGCGCTCGGTTATTACATGCAAGCAGTTAGTATAGCCTCAAAGCCTGGTTCACATTAGCATTGGAATTGGAATCAGAATTTTATCGGAAGAAGGGTGACGGAATCAGATTCGGAAGGATCAGAAGGTTTTCTTTTTCTTACAAATCTGATTCCGATTATGAGTTCGATTCACACTAGATCGTAACCTTCTTGCGATTACAATTCCACTTACGACGCTAGTGTGAACCAGCCTTAAAGCTCCACCTATTCCAAATGAGTATTCTACTAATCAGTACTCCATAGAGGGTAGGCTATTCAGATCATGTCTAATGAGCATAATTGCAAAATACAATTTAAAAATTTAAAATAAATAAAATAAAATAAACTTTCTAAATTATTGATAAAAGTTGAAATTCTTCATACATGCACACACTTCTTACTACACAAATTTTAATTTTCTATACACCCACACTCATCTCATTTTTGATGGAGGTGGAAAACCAGAGTACCTGGAGAAAAACTCTCAAAGCAAGGGAGAGAATGAACTCTACTCACGTATAGCGCCCTGTCCAGGAATTGAACTAGACACCACAGTGGTGCGAGGCAAGAGGCATGACCACCCAACCACCCATACATCCCATAAAACATTTTCCAGTGATGTGATTTTCCACAGCGGTGCGAGGCGAGAGGCATGACCACCCAACCACCCATACATCCCATAAAACATTTTCCAGTGATGTGATTTTCCACAGCGGTGCGAGGCATGACCACCCAACCACCCATACATCCCATAAAACATTTCCAGTGATGTGATTTTCCACAGCGGTGCGAGGCATGACCACCCAACCACCCATACATCCCATAAAACATTTTCCAGTGATGTGATTTTCCACAGCGGTGCGAGGCATGACCACCCAACCACCCATACATCCCATAAAACATTTTCCAGTGATGTGATTTTCCACAGCGGTGCGAGGCATGACCACCCAACCACCCATACATCCCATAAAACATTTTCCAGTGATGTGATTTTCCACAGCGGTGCGAGGCATGACCACCCAACCACCCATACATCCCATAAAACATTTTCCAGTGATGTGATTTTCCACAGCGGTGCGAGGCATGACCACCCAACCACCCATACATCCCATAAAACATTTTCCAGTGATGTGATTTTCCACAGCGGTGCGAGGCATGCATGACCACCCAACCACCCATACATCCCATAAAACATTTTCCAGTGATGTGATTTTCCACAGCGGTGCGAGGCGAGACATCCCATAAAACATTTTCCAGTGATGTGATTTTCCACACAGCGGTGCGAGGCGAGAGGCATGACCACCCAACCACCCATACATCCCATAAAACATATTCCAGTGATGTGATTTTCCACAGCGGTGCGAGGCGAGAGGCATGACCACCCAACCACCCATACATCCCATAAAACATTTTCCAGTGATGTGATTTTCCACAGCGGTGCGAGGCATGACCACCCAACCACCCATACATCCCATAAAACATTTTCCAGTGATGTGATTTTCCACAGCGGTGCGAGGCATGACCACCCAACCACCCATACATCCCATAAAACATTTTCCAGTGATGTGATTTTCCACAGCGGTGCGAGGCGAGACATCCCATAAAACATTTTCCAGTGATGTGATTTTCCACAGCGGTGCGAGGCGAGAGGCATGACCACCCAACCACCCATACATCCCATAAAACATTTTCCAGTGATGTGATTTTCCACAGCGGTGCGAGGCGAGAGGCATGACCACCCAACCACCCATACATCCCATAAAACATATTCCAGTGATGTGATTTTCCACAGCGGTGCGAGGCGAGACATCCCATAAAACATTTTCCAATGATGTGATTTTCCCTTGCAATGAAACTGAGAACATTCCTCGGTGTTTTCTCTTTCTAAAATTTAAACTAAATATAGCTTTAGCAGTTTTGCTAGCTTTCGCTGCTACTATGTAATTAAGCATGCATGCATGCATCCACTTGATCCACACCATCATACGTACATGCATTCATACTCCATTAAACTACACTGTACAAACTTTCTGTCTCTCTTGCAACAGTTATAACTTTCTTAAGGCCAAATTGTCTACCCAGATGCATGTACATGCCTGTTTATTGTATTCACTTACATGTAAAATCCCGTTCTATTCCTGTTTTTATTTATGTTGATTAGCATGACCAAACAAATGTAGACTGTCTGACTGACTGTCTGACTGACTGACTGAATGACTGGCTGAATGAATGAATGACTGACTGAACGAATGAATGAATGAATGAATGAATGAATGAAGGAAGGAAGGAAGGAAGGAAGGAAGGAAGGAAGGAAGGAAGGAAGAAATGAATGACTGACTGAATGACTGAATGAATGACTGAATGAATGACTGAATGAATGACTGACTGAATGAATGAATGAATGAATGAATGAATGACTGACTGACTGACTGAATGACTGAATGACTGACTGAATGAATGAATGACTGACTGAATGAATGAATGAATGAATGACTGAATGACTGAATGACTGAATGACTGACTGACTGAATGAATGAATGAATGAATGAATGAATGAATGACTGAATGAATGACTGACTGAATGACTGACTGACTGAATGAATGACTGAATGAATGACTGAATGAATGAATGAATGACTGAATGAATGACTGAATGACTGACTGAATGACTGACTGAATGACTGACTCTGAATGACTGAATGAATGAATGAATGACTGACTGAATGACTGACTGGCTGAATGACTGGCTGAATGACTGACTGACTGACTGAATGGCTGACTGACTGACTGAATGAATGAATGAATGACCGACTGACTGTCTGACTGACTGACTGACTGAATGACCAATCAACTGATTTTCTCGTCTATCTTCAACATTGATGTGGTTCTCTCCCAATCATTCATTCTTCTTCTTTGTCTTAGAATCAGACAGATGATCAAGGGAGATGAGCTGTGATAGACCTTCCTTATGGCCAAGGAAAGTACATGTTAACAAACTCTAAAGTGTCATTTTGACATATTGTAGCATGCATTCCCCTGACTGTCAAGTACTTGGGAACATTGCTAAGGTTGACACACAGGGGACATATGGGGCAGGGACGTATGGGGCAGGGACGTATGGGGCAGGGACATGTGGGGCAGGGACATGTGGGGCAGGGACATATGGTGCAGGGACGTATGGGGCAGGGACGTATGGGGCAGGGACATGTGGGGCAGGGACGTATGGAGCAGGGACGTATGGGGCAGGGACATATGAGGCAAGGACGTATGGGGCAGGGACGTATGGAGCAGGGACGTATGGGGCAGGGACATGTGGACAGGGACGTATGGGGCAGGGACATGTGGGGTAGGGATGTATGGGGCAGGGATTTATGGAGCAGGGACGTATGGGGCAGGGACGTATGGGGAAGGGACGTATGGGGCAGGGGCATGTAGTGGGGTAATCCCTTCAATCATTTCCTCTCTGTGTACTCCCCCGGACACAACCCATTGTGTCAAACTTGAAGAAACTAGTGCACCTCCCTCTGTACTGTACTTGCAACATGTCACCACAGCCATGTCCCTGTATCATATGCCCTTGTGTGTAGCAACCTTACAGTGTTCCATTCTGTCAACATGTTTGTGTGATTGTGTTACCTCCTGAATTACACTGAACTACGATATTTACATGAAATGCAGAGTGCCGGCCGCGACAACTAAAGATTCTATTTGAGTAATGATTATTACACATTTATTAGACTTATATTATATCTGCTTTTTGTATCAGATAATGTGTTCTTTTCCTCAACTCTCGACTAAGTAGATAAAGTTTTTGAGGGTTGAGCATTTGCTGATTACCATATACAGTTAGACTTCCTTGGCCTACAAGGGTGTGACCCCATAGAATCATGGAACTTATTCATTCGGCCAGAATTGCCTGATTTCTCACAAATAGATGTTATGTAAACCTGCGATGCCCAGACTCCCTCTCCTTTCCAAAAGGTAGAGAGCCTGAGTACTAGTAAAATGCACTAAAAGGGAGGCCAGTTTTTCCCAGTTTAAGCATTTAGATAAAGTTCTAGATTTTTTAAATTCTAAATGATTGTATTATTGTAGAGCCATTCAAGCAGGAAAAAAGAATATATTATTACAAGAGAATATTCTCTTGATTATTAGTATAAATATTCCAATTATAGTAGTAACCAATGTTGCAAAAT
This sequence comes from Actinostola sp. cb2023, assembly GCA_033675265.1. NCBI lineage: Eukaryota > Metazoa > Cnidaria > Anthozoa > Actiniaria > Actinostolidae > Actinostola > Actinostola sp. cb2023. The sequence continues at coordinate 828,605 of JAUJYZ010001545.1, forward strand.
TAGTGGATGGTTTTGACCTCTACAGAAGATCCTTGGGATCCCTGTGTACAGGAAAGGCAACCGAGGGAAACTAGGAACGAGAAAAGAGAAACGAGGGCTTGGGAAAGAGTTCCTCTCCTTTAACACAGGAATCCCAAAAGATAGAAGAGGTCCCTTCCCATAACCTTCATTTCATATTTCTCTTTTCCCGTTCCATTTCTATGTTCTAGCAGCATATTGACTGTAATTAGTGTCTGTGTTATTTTTGATTTGAACGCACGTTCTAGAGTTACAGTCGATTTCGTATGGTGAATCTACACTGAGCTTACTGAATGCGCGCGAATCTCTCTACCTTTTTGTGGTCCGATCTGATTGTGTTATACCACGTGTTTTGATCCGCCATATTGGCTGAGTGAGAAAAGTAACTTCCCTTCTCGTGCCCCCTCCCCCCGGGTGTACTTTTGACTCGTTACCAATTCTAACTCGGCCATGATGGTGGACCAGAATAAGGAGTTTGAAACAGATAAAAGTAGTCGACTAACACACACTCGCAGTCTATAAACACCCTTTTTTTTTCTTGTAAATTATTAATCTGTCTCAAATGATTTTAAGTGAATATAAATAAACATATTTTTTCGTAGTGCATTATTTGATTCAATGACTGCTGGAACCAAGAGGGTTCATGGGACATGTGAGGGTAATCACGTGATATCTGTAGTCAAATCATTACCTGATTCAATGACTGCTAGAACCGAGAGGGATCATGGGACGTGAGGGTAATCACGTGATATCTGTAGCAGTAAAGCAATGGAAGCATATTAACAATTAGCGTAAGACGCTTGTGTTACGTGAAAACGCCTCTTGTGTAACCCTGGTGCCAGAGGCACTGACATACACCCTCTACCGTATTTTAGAGCCGCGAAGCAGTGTTCAAGTACTGGTGCCAGAGGAACTGACATACACCCTCTCTACCGTATTTCAGAGCCGCGGCGTAGCAATTAATACGCCTTTATTTCCCATCCTTCCTTTCGATTCCAGCCCCGAGAGCTACGGTTTTGAGATTTATATACACAGAAACGACAGTTTTCCAATTACTCATGAAGTCAATGTACTATTTTATCATCTGTTTCAGTATGTAACGCCTTACTTACAAACATAGCTAAATATCAACCCGATGACGCGGTCAGTCTAGTTCCAACCTGTAAGGACCAATTTAGGATGGCACAGTTGGTTAGTGCGCGGCCTTCGGTGCGAGAGGTCCCGAGTTCGATTCCCAGTGACCTCGCATCCTTGTTTCGACTTCTTTCCATTCCATGTAGCTTAGCGTCAACTAAAGAGACTTCGGACGTTAAATACAGACCTTTACTTTACACGTGAAGTTTTCTGTCATTTATTTTCCATCTCGATGTGCGTGTCTGACTGCTCATTGCTGGATTAACTGGCAAGTGGCAGATAAATTAATTAACGATTACGTTATTCGATTGATGGCTCCTAATCGTATCCAAGGTAATGTTTATGACGTCATAACCGTAGCTCTACCCAGGCCTACTCGTACGCGTATTCGTAGTATAGACGAATTGATGTAAAGGTCTCAAATAAGCAAGGGAATTGACCAGAATGATTTACGGTGCGCGCGCGAGTTCTTTGATAATGCGCGCGCATTAACGTTCCTTCATTGTGACCTAATGACTGTAGTTACCAAACTAACCTTCAATGGAGGATGAAACATCTGACAGAGGACGTCTAAAGTCCCGCAGTGTGCGTACTACGAAGACCGAGAGGTGCAGGAAGGTGACGCAGGATGCAACGACAGAAGACCACGCCCTTTACGAGAGGAACCCACGCTGCACCGCTCCTATCATGACACTACCAGACACGACTCTATTGAAGGTATTCTCTTATTTATCTGAGGAACAAGTATGTAACGCTGCAAGTGTTTGCCACGAGTGGAAACGCGTTGCCTATGACAGCTCATTGTGGCAGTCCGTTGATCTGCGGCGATTCCACACTGCGCTCGACGAGATTCGCCTTTCCCGCCTCATCCGTTCACGAATGATACCTCTCTTGTATAAAATCAACCTTGGAGGGCTAAGTCTGACACCGAGAGTCTTCCAGATTCTTGCCACAGATTGTCCTAAGCTAACAATACTCTCACTAGAATCGGTGACATTTTTGGAAAATTTTAGTGCTTCAGAGAACTCTTTTCCCAGTGGATTGGCAACGCTGGATTTGCGGCACAGCTCGGGTGACTCGAGCGCCTTTAGAGCCATCGCACAGAACGTTCGCGGTATAGAGAGCCTCGGAGTAAGCGACGAGTACCTCACAAGTTTGTTATTTTCGATGGAGTTAGAAACTATGTTTCCACGACTAGCTAATATTAGAGTGTTGGAGTTTAGTTACTGCATAGCGTTGACCGACGCCATGATGGGATACGTCGCTACACACTGCCGCTGCTTGGAGTCGCTGTGTCTTAGACGGTGTAATACATATCACGGTTCCTCGCTTCCTCTACTGATCGAATCATGTCTTCAGCTAACCTCCCTGGTCCTCGATGGAACGTCTGTAACAGACAGCTCGCTCAGAGCGGTAAACTGGGCCGACTCATCCTTGACTGAACTTGATCTCTCTTGGTGCCGTCATTTGAGTTCTGAAGGCTTAAAAACAATCCTTTCTCGTTTGCCCATGCTACACTATCTCAGACTCTGTTGTGTTGGGTACGGCCATGGCTTGAATGATGATGTCTTGGACGAAATGTCAAGAATAAAATACGATCATTTACAGATTCTCGATGCTAGTTACAGTAGTGCCCTGACTGATGAAGGTCTTGGTCGATTAGTGAATGCATGTCGTGGTTTACTATACTTAAGAATAAACCATTGTCGTACCACATCTCCAAAGCTCATGGACATGCTGCCAGAGGATTCCAAGTTGTTCGTTGTGGCAAACTTTCCTATCGACAATGATGTGGTATTCAACAGGGAACTGCTAAGATACACCTATTGGCCAACGCCCATCTTTATGAGGAACTTTTGTCTCGATCAGCAAATGGGTTGGAAATAGAACTCCCCTAATTACTATCATTTCGTAATTACAATATTATATTTAGAAGTTTTACTCAACAAGTGAACGACAACCAACAACCCAACTTGTACTCTAGTGAGAGGAAGTACAGTTCAATACGAATCCCGTTTGATTTTCAAATAATAAAAATGTGAACGTACGACTTTTTTTTTTCTTCCCATCAATCCTGTTTTTATTACTTAAAGTATCTGAAACTGTAAAGGTGCGGACACACGGTGCAACATTTCGTGCAACATTCCCTGCAACACGTATTGCTGCAGCGTGTGTCCACCTTTGCAACATGTTGCGCGCAATGTTGCAGAAGTAGAATCGAGTCCTCGCAACATTGCGAGCAGCAAATTACGTCGTATTAGCGCGCGCTAGTCAATTGCGAGCAATCAGTTTCATGGGTGGACACACGCTGCAACAAAATTGCCAGCAATATTGCACGCAATGTTGCACCGTGCGTCCGCACCTTAACATTACTTAGCCTCCTTCGGCAGGCCTCTCTCTGTGGATCGGATCGAGGCTGTGGATTTCGGAACGAGATGGGTCTGGGAACGAGACAAAAAAAAGTATCTCCACAGGAACCCCAAAGTTAAAAGGAGTTGCTTACGGATGAGGCTAAACATTACTGTAACTACTTCATGTAGGCAGATCATCTAATGGTTCTATATATATTTTATTAAATACGTCAGTATCTAAACTACAATAAAATACACTACATCCACACTATATTGCACTACATTGCCCTACACTGTACTAGCCTGTACTATACTGCATTACATACTGATATACATTATCTCACTGATATGCATTAGAACCTTATTATTATTATTAAAACATATAGTTTTAAAACACCTTTCTTTTTAGCTTGAAATTGAATTTGTCTGTCAACAGATAACCTGGGAAAGACTTATTTATGTGACGTCAATTGTTGACGGTTCGAATGGCTAGCTGACATAGTCATTCTCAAAAAGGTTGTCCAGATGAAAAAACTACAATAAGACACTACAATAAAGTCACGTGATTCATTATGTTTTCAATTTCTGCCACAAGCAGCCCAACCATTCCTTTTGAGGCTACTAAATAATTCAATAACATGATATTTGCGTCTTTTTCGATGGGTATCCCGTGGTAGAGCGCGCGCAATGCTTATGTCGGGCTCCCTGTGCTGAGTAACGTCCTATGCTGGGCTTCCTGTGTGCGTCCCGTAACACGCGCCCGCAGAGAGTGCATAGCCCAACCATAGGCAGCCCAACCATTGCTTTTAGAGGGTACTAAATAATCAAATTTGCGTCTTTTTTGATGGGTTTCCTGTGGTAGAGCGCCGGCAATACGTATATGTCGGGCTTCCTGTGCTGAGTAACGTCCTATGTTGGGATCCCTGTGTGTCCCGCAAGAAGCACCCGCTGCGGGCGCTTCTTGCGGGACGCACACAGGGAGCCCAACATAATATATTTTTATGCACAGGGAGCCCGACATACACGTTTTGTGAGCCCGACATACACGTTTTGTGCGCGCGCGCGCGCGCGCGCTCTACCACAGAAAACCCATAAAACAACGACGCAAATATCATTTTATTTGACTATTTAAGGTGGCTCCATATAGTTTAAGCGCGCGCGCGCGCGCAAGACCATGAGCATGCGCAATAATGGAACTTGAATAATTTTTATTTTGATGACGTCACGCGCGGGCGATTTTTTTTGAAAAGAAACTCCAAAACTACACGGTAAAATCTTTTCATAATTTTACAATTTGTTTGTAATATAAAGCTACAGTAATTACCATAATATACACTAAAAAAAATGGCACTACAGATTTTTTCATTATTTTGCAAAATCGATATTTTGCAATATTTTGGATTCTGTAGTGCGGAATGTTTCAGTTCTTTGTCAAATGAAAGGTGAAGTGTAGAATTTTCATAATGGAAAGTATTAAAAAGATTCACCGTGTAAACCGTGCGTTTTTATTGATTTTATGAGAAAAATGACCTTTGTTAAAGCTGGCATGGCGTTGCTATGGTAACCTTTCGAGTGATCATTTTCATATGAAACGATTCCCCAACTCATGATCTGTCATATGGTTGGCTGAACGGTAGTCAAATTATACATCCGTATTAGCTATAATACGCTTTTTACATTTGGTATAAAGGCCCTTAAAACTATATGGAGCCACCTTAATTAGTAGCCTCAAAAGCAATGGTTGGGCTGCCTGTGGCCCAACATAGGAGGAAATCCATCAAAAAAGACGCAAATATCATTTTATTGAATTATTTAGTAGCCTCAAAAGGAATGGTTGGGCTGCCTGTGTTTCTGCGCGCGAAACTGCGAGTTGATACCAGCGCCATTACATTCAGTTCTTACAATGCCGTGTACTTTTGCATCTCAAATTAAAATTCCACGCAAGGAAATTGAATACATAATGAATCACATGACTTTACTGTAGTATTGTAGTCTTTTCACTTGGACAACCTTTTTGAGAATGACTGTATACACTACTAACGTAAACAATGGTCTACGTAGATTATCTATAACAAGCATTTAATATAACATAACTCTGTGAATTTTAAAATACTAAAATATCACTCTAATAGCATAGTGCATCCTTTACCATACATGTCATAGTCTACCTCTGCAGGTAACGGGAGTTTGGTATACCTGTGTTGAATGAAAGAGGGGAGACTGGTGAAGAGTTAAAAGAGAAGCCGGCTGATTCTCGCCCCAGTCTCCCCTGCTCAACTCGATACTGGAATCCCAATGGAGTAGAGGAAGAGTTTAGAAAAATAACTAACATTTTCTGTACATGACTAAAATTTAAAAACGGGTGCATTTTACGAGTTAAAATCCTACTCTTGGACGATTCTTGTTTGTCCTGTATCCATGACAACGCCACAGTGACGTCATCGGATCACGCATGAGCATCAGGAGAAGAATACAAAAGCTGAAAAGTTTACAAATAAAAAATGTTAACTAAGAAAAATAGTCGTAGGTAGGGAGAGAGAAGTTGTATAACAGACAAAATGGCTACCAGCCCTACGCCATGTCATACTGCAGAGGACTCACCGTTACTCGGGCTACTAATGGTTGACCGCGAAGTTACTCGGGCTACTAATGGTTGACCACGAAGTTACTCGGGCTACTAATGTTTGACCGCGAAGTTACTCGGGCTACTAATGGTTGACCACGAAGTTACTCGGGCTACTAATGATTGACCTCGAAGTTACTCGGGCTACTAATGATTGACCGGTTGGTATTGTAATTAGAATGCAATAACTGTGATAAATACGTACATGTCCACCTGGACGCGGTCTGTAGGTTGATAATCGATGATAGCTTCGTGACATGGCAGCAAAGCATCCCGCCATTTTAGCCTACAACAGAAACAGATACAGATGAAAATGTACTCTTTCTTATAGAAACAGATAAACTCAGATACAGATGAGCCAAGCGGGCCTGAAAGGGTGGAGGGCTAAACAGACGATTGACAATAATAATAATAATAATAATCTTTATTTAAAAGAGGGTGACAAACAAATAGCATATGCTAACAAACAAGTGGCCCTCTGAAGCTACAAAACTATATATGACTATTTTATGTCATTTAACCAGAGTATTACTACCACAAAGCCATCTCTTGCGAGATAGAACAATAGAAATGCATCAAAGAGCAACAATAGAGGTATTACTACATAGAAAGCCATCTCTTGCGAGATAGAACAATAGAAATGCATCAAAGAGTAACAATAGAGGTATTACTACATAGAAAGCCATCTCTTGCGAGATAGAACAATAGAAATGCATCAAAGAGTAACAATAGAGGTATTACTACATAGAAAGCCATCTCTTGCGAGATAGAACAATAGAAATGCATCAAAGAGTAACAATAGAGGTATTACTACATAGAAAGCCATCTCTTGCGAGATAGAACAATAGAAATGCATCAAAGAGTAACAATAGAGGTATTACTACATAGAAAGCCATCTCTTGCGAGATAGAACAATAGAAATGCATCAAAGAGTAACAATAGAGGTATTACTACATAGAAAGCCATCTCTTGCGAGATAGAACAATAGAAATGCATCAAAGAGTAACAATAGAGGTATTACTACATAGAAAGCCATCTCTTGCGAGATAGAACAATAGAAATGCATCAAAGAGTAACAATAGAGGTATTACTACATAGAAAGCCATCTCTTGCGAGATAGAACAATAGAAATGCATCAAAGAGTAACAATAGAGGTATTACTACATAGAAAGCCATCTCTTGCGAGATAGAACAATAGAAATGCATCAAAGAGTAACAATAGAGGTATTACTACATAGAAAGCCATCTCTTGCGAGATAGAACAATAGAAATGCATCAAAGAGTAACAATAGAGGTATTACTACATAGAAAGCCATCTCTTGCGAGATAGAACAATAGAAATGCATCAAAGAGTAACAATAGAGGTATTACTACATAGAAAGCCATCTCTTGCGAGATAGAACAATAGAAATGCATCAAAGAGTAACAATAGAGGTATTACTACATAGAAAGCCATCTCTTGCGAGATAGAACAATAGAAATGCATCAAAGAGTAACAATAGAGGTATTACTACATAGAAAGCCATCTCTTGCGAGATAGAACAATAGAAATGCATCAAAGAGTAACAATAGAGGTATTACTACATAGAAAGCCATCTCTTGCGAGATAGAACAATAGAAATGCATCAAAGAGTAACAATAGAGGTATTACTACATAGAAAGCCATCTCTTGCGAGATAGAACAATAGAAATGCATCAAAGAGTAACAATAGAGGTATTACTACATAGAAAGCCATCTCTTGCGAGATAGAACAATAGAAATGCATCAAAGAGTAACAATAGAGGTATTACTACATAGAAAGCCATCTCTTGCGAGATAGAACAATAGAAATGCATCAAGGAGTAACAATAGAGGTATTACTACATAGAAAGCCATCTCTTGCAAAGATAGAACAATAGAAATGCATCAAAGAGTAACAATAGAGGTATTACTATTACTACATAGAAAGCCATCTCTTGCGAGATAGAACAATAGAAATGCATCAAAGAGTAACAATAGAGGTATTACTACATAGAAAGCCATCTCTTGCGAGATAGAACAATAGAAATGCATCAAAGAGTAACAATAGAGGTATGTATTACTACATAGAAAGCCATCTCTTGCGAGATAGAACAATAGAAATGCATCAAGGAGTAACAATAGAGGTATTACTACATAGAAAGCCATCTCTTGCGAGATAGAACAATAGAAATGCATCAAAGAGTAACAATAGAGGTATTACTACATAGAAAGCCATCTCTTGCGAGATAGAACAATAGAAATGCATCAAAGAGTAACAATAGAGGTATTACTACATAGAAAGCCATCTCTTGCGAGATAGAACAATAGAAATGCATCAAAGAGTAACAATAGAGGGTATTACTACATAGAAAGCCATCTCTTGCGAGATAGAACAATAGAAATGCATCAAAGAGTAACAATAGAGGTATTACTACATATTAGAAAGCCATCTCTTGCGAGATAGAACAATAGAAATGCATCAAAGAGTAACAATAGAGGTATTACTACATAGAAAGCCATCTCTTGCGAGATAGAACAATAGAAATGCATCAAAGAGTAACAATAGAGGTATTACTACATAGAAAGCCATCTCTTGCGAGATAGAACAATAGAAATGCATCAAAGAGTAACAATAGAGGTATTACTACATAGAAAGCCATCTCTTGCGAGATAGAACAATAGAAATGCATCAAAGAGTAACAATAGAGGTATTACTACATAGAAAGCCATCTCTTGCGAGATAGAACAATAGAAATGCATCAAAGAGTAACAATAGAGGTATTACTACATAGAAAGCCATCTCTTGCGAGATAGAACAATAGAAATGCATCAAAGAGTATTACAATAGAGGTATTACTACATAGAAAGCCATCTCTTGAGTAACAATAGAGGTATTACTACATAGAAAACAATAGAAAATCAAAGAGTAACAATAGAGTATTAAATAGAAAGCCATCTCTTGCGAGATAGAACAATAGAAATGCATAGTAAAACGTTGATGTAAGTGTATTGCCAGTATATACTCTTGTTTTCAAAATCGTCCTTTTACAAAATACAAAATAGTAAAAAGGAATTAATTAGAGAAACAATGAGCCTGAGTTCTGCTTCATTGGATTTCTTTTGTATGTCAAGTATGTACACATGTATGATGTCACATAACTTACCCTAGCAACAGCCATGCAACCAGGTGATCTTCCTCCACCGCCACCTGACCCTCCCCCTGTTAGTCTCTCACTATCCTCTGCATCCTTTGACTGCGCTCCCTGGTAGAAACGAATGTCATTTTTATTGACTATGATGCAATGGTGCGCACACAATAGATGCCTTTCAAACAGGCTATCAATCAAACACGTGATCAAAGAGTGTTGCATCTGAAAACAAGGCACATCCACAGCTGAATTGTCATTCATCAGCTGTACTCATCCCTCCCCCTACAAGTGTTCCTCCTGGGGGAGAGGGATAGGTCACATTTTTTGTTACGCTTTTACACCAGTAATGATGGTCATCTTTCAATTCCGTAGCCCTCCCCTCTCGGGTTTTCTTCTCAAGGGGAGGGTAGCAGAACAATATTTTACTGAAAACAGCTTGTGTTGCAAGTATATCAAGCCATTATTAACCATGATGTTACTCACTTTAGCTTTGGCAAGTTTGGATCCTGCTTCTGTTGAACCTTTGTCGCCCCAGTCCACCTGCGTCAAAAAGATGGATATACGTCATCAATTCAAATAGATTTTTCTGTACAGTTGAGCCTGAAACTCAGTGGTTTCTACATGAATTCAAGGCTACCGATTAACGTCAATCATCTAAATCACTCACCCTTACTGGAGCAATACCACCCACCCCTCCCCCTCCATAATACGAAGCGTTGACAGACGGCCATTTGGTTCTACCAGTTCCCTGTAAAAGACATGACGTATTAGTTATGGGAGTGGTCATTATTCTAATCAATACTAGCACAACTCACCGTTTTACTTTCCGGTGGGGGTGGTACAGGGGGAGCTGGTTTGTACTTTGGTGGTTTTGGATTCTGTTGAAGTAGTCGTAAAATAAACTCACAAGTGCCTTGCACTTAAGTACGTGTAGAAAATCAATACTATGTCAATGAATGAAGGAAGGAAGGAGTATAAATGACAGAGTGAATGCATGAAAGAATAAAGAAAAGAATGGATGAATGGACGAATGAATGAACAAAAGAATGGATGAATGAATGAACAAAAGAATGGTTGAATGAATGAACAAAAGAATGGTTGAATGAATGAACAAAAGAATGGACGAATGAATGAACAAAAGAATGGATGAATGAATGAACAAAAGAATGGATGAATGAATGAGCAAAAGAATGGATGAATGAATGAACAAAAGAATGGATGAATGAATGAGCAAAAGAATGGATGAATGAATGAACAAAAGAATGGATGAATGAATGAACAAAAGAATGGATGAATGAACGAACAAATAAATGAATGTATGACTGAATGAACAAATAAATGAATGGATGAATGAATGAACAAATAAAAGAATGGATGAATGAATGAATGGATGAATGATGAAAGAATATCATAACATACTTCAACTAAACTTCATGTATTATTGTTCGCTAGTGCCTGCAATCCTACCTTTTTACATATCAGTGGTGCAAACCACCAAATAAGAAAACCAATCAAAAACAAGAACAGCAACACAAGAAAGACAGCCAAGCCTATATTAGTACGTTTAGCTGGAACCTAAAGAACAAAAGAGCACACTGAATTAACTCTGAATTGACGACATAGTTACGTACGTACCCTGCAGGAGTAGCTGCAGGAGTAGCTGCAGGAGTAGCTGCAGGAGTAGCTGCAGGAGTAGCTGCAGGAGTAGCTGCAGGAGTAGCTGCAGGAGTAGCTGCAGGAGTAGCTGCAGGAGTAGCTGCAGGAGTAGCTGCAGGAGTAGCTGCAGGAGTAGCTGCAGGAGTAGCTGCAGGAGTAGCTGCAGGAGTAGCTGCAGGAGTAGCTGCAGGAGTAGCTGCAGGAGTAGCTGCAGGAGTAGCTGCAGGAGTAGCTGCAGCTGCAGGAGTAGCTGCAGGAGTAGCTGCAGGAGTAGCTGCAGGAGTAGCTGCAGGAGTAGTACAGGAGTAGCAGGAGTAGGAGTGGCTGCGCAGGATTGTGACATACCCTAGCTGCAGGAGTAGCTGCAGGAGTAGCTGCAGGAGTAGCTGCAGGAGTAGCTGCAGGAGTAGCTGCAGGAGTAGCTGCAGGAGTAGCTGCAGGAGTAGCTGCAGGAGTAGCTGCAGGAGTAGCTGCAGGAGTAGCTGCAGGAGTAGCTGCAGGAGTAGCTGCAGGAGTAGCTGCAGGAGTAGCTGCAGGAGTAGCTGCAGGAGTAGCTGCAGGAGTAGCTGCAGGAGTAGCTGCAGGAGTAGCTGCAGGCAGGAGTAGCTGCAGGAGTAGCTGCAGAAGTAGCTGCAGGAGTAGCTACAGGAGTAGCTGCAGGAGTAGCTACAGGAATAGTTGGTACTGCGCTGTGACGATATAGTTACATACCCTAGGATTGCTGATGCTGCAGGATAGTTAGGTAGCTGCCCTAGCTGCAGGAGTAGCTGCAGGAGAGGTAGCTACAGGAATAGTTGGCACTGCACAGGATTTTGACGATATTGTTATGCAGGAGTACTGCAGGATAGCTGCAGGAGTACGTTGCAGGAGTAGCTACTTTATTGACAGACATCTGTACAATGATTGTGATGATATAGTTACGTACCCTAGCTGCAGGAGTAGCTGCAAAGACTACAATAGTTTACTGCACAGGATTTTGACGATGTTTTCGCCATGGCTCAAGTTAAACCTTTATTGACAGACATCTGTACAATGATGGTTCTGTTATTATGTGGAAAGAAAGACAAAGGTTTATTAAAGTAGTGTTTTCGCCATGCTCAAGAGTTCAGCAGTGCTCTTCGGTGCAGGTCAGATGAAACCGTCGCACTGCCAGAGAACCACCATGCTCGAGAGTCCAGCGGGAACTTGTGTTGTGTGAAAACAGGTCCGACACAAGCACAAGCAAAATAAATCAACACAATTTAGAACCTTGTGCTTATGCTTACGTCAGGCCCATTTTCACAGTGACATAATGTCTCTTGTACTTGCACTTCTGCTTGCGTCAGACTCGTTTTCACAGTGAAATAATGTCTCTTGTACTTGCGCTCATATATATGCATGCGTCGTTATTTGTACATTGTATAGGTGTCGTCGCAAAATGAAGTTAACGTAGTCTAAGGTAACGACATACCTTTTTGTCTCATTGACCATAAACCCTGGACATACCAGGCGATTTGCTTTAACTATACTGGGTTTCTGGACTGAAAGAGAAATTTAAAAAAACCTAGTGTAAGCGTGATTTTCACACAATGCTGTATGCTGTAGTTCAATTGTTGCTGCTGCTGTTGTTGCTGCTGCTGTTGTTGTTGTCTTGTTGTTACTATAACCGCCCCTTACCTGCACGATAGGTGCTATTAAACCTATAACTACAGATGACTTTGCTGATGTTGTCAGTTTTGGTAAAACCATGTCCCAACAATGTCACCGTGTATGGAACTGAAATTACAGCAATATATTATATTATTATTCCACAGACAGTGCACAATATTCAATCAAAACCCTTCTTTGTTTGCTTTTATTTCCTAAACCAGCTAAACTAGTCAAACTGGTTTTATTTCCAGTCATTCATAAATAAAGGACTTGCAGTAAACTGGTTTATTTTCCTACCTCCAATACAGACTTCTGTTGGTGAGGCAGACAAGATTTCAATGCATGACTTTTCAACAATCTAAGAAAGAAGTTCAGTGAGTCTATTGTATGTGTCAATGCAGTAATAAAAGAGAATTCAAGTACTGCAGTGCTGTATTGTACGTTTATTACCTTGCTTATAAGGTTTGGTAACATACCAAACTTCTTGCTCGTGAAGACATGCTGTTTAGGGGGTTTACTGGCCAACTGTTCAAGCTGAAATGTATTCCAAATAAAGTGAGATCAACTTTAAATGCTTGATAGAAGAGATATGAAAGCCAATCCATCACTGGGAAAATGCAGACTTTATAAAGTGTTTGGAAAAACTATGTTGGAAATAATTATAGCAGGTACATGTATTTATGCTCTTGAAGATTTAACTCTTTTAGTTATATCTGGAAGCTCAAAGACCACTACATGCATGTATCAAGTGTAGCACCTCCCCATGCCCCTTTCAGCCCCACCCACAGCGATCAAACATTAGACAAAGGGAAGATATCTAATTTTAGGTTTTACCTGACTTAAGACATAAGCTCCAACTCCAACAGCTATTACAGTAGCACCTAAAGACTTTGCTTTTTTTGCCTAGAAAATATTACACATTACAATGCAGTGAGCATATCGAATTGTCATTTTATTCTTACAAAACCCAAACTGAATGGAAATATTCTCAGATACATTTAGATTATATTGCATTGAATAAAGTTTCAATTAGAAATTGAGTCAGCCAGTCAGGATCCTGGCCTAAAGCCTGTCAGTCAGTCAGTCAGTCAGACGGTCATTCAGGCAGGCAGTCAGATGGTCAGTCAGTCAGTCAGTCGACCAGTCAGACGGTCAATCAGACACTGAGTCAGTCAGTCAGACAATCAGACAGTCAGTCAGACGGTCAGTCAGACAATCAGTCAGTCAGATGGTCAGTCAGTCAGACGCTCAGTCAGACAGTCAGTCAGACGGTCAGTCAGACAATCAGACAGTCAGTCAGATGCTCAGTCAGACGCTCAGTCAGACAGACAGTCAGTCAGACGGTCAGTCAGACAATCAGACAGTCAGTCAGATGGTCAGTCAGTCAGTCAGTCAGTCAGACCATCATGCAGTTATATTGAGTATGACTTTTTTTAGAGCATGACAGTATGGGTCAGTCTGTTATTCAGTCAGACAGTCTACATGTAGCTGCACTGCAGCCAATCAGTTTGTTGGTCGGTTGGTCGGTCAGTCAGTCAGTCAGATGATTGCATGGTTTCAGTATACCTAAATCAGTCACTATATTGAACAATAATTATTCCCCGAAGTGGAGGTGAGTAGTGGTGGATAATTACCGAGCCGCGAGTCCTCGAACCACTACTCACCGACACTGAGGAGGATAATTATTGTTTTAGTACTATTCACCAAATCAGTTGGATAAAAAATGGCACTTTATTAAAAAATAATACTGTTAACTAAAGACTGTAGCAAAACGAGACGCCATTTTGAATCTTGTCCCAAAACAGTGAATAGCCAAGGATATTCCGAGTTACAGGAGCCAATCAAAACGTGCCAAAATTGCTATCCACTGATTTGGTAAATACTAAATATATGTACATATGTACCTGGGCAACTGATTCATCAATGTCATACAGCCTGCCATCAGTAACGATGAGAACAACACTTGCTCTTTGTTGACCTATATATATACAGTATATGGTTGCATGATGTCAGAGTTGCAGTAATTGTTTCTTCATTAATAAATGAATGTATAATAAATACAGACTTACCTAACCTAACAATCTGATCATTAGCCTAACAACCAACAGAAAAAAACAATAAGTTGGAAGTCATCAAACAACAAAGCATTTCAAGAAACATCTATAGAACATTTTAGCAATACAGCATTATCATTATCATTAATTCATACTTTTCCTATTGCCCCTGCCATATACGTCAATCCATTTGGTTTAACCTTACGCAGATCTTCAAGACCTTTGGTAATCTTTTCTCTACAAAAACAAACACAGCTGCAATAGATTGTGGATGGTGCACTTATGAAATTATTCAAGTATTAGGGACCTTACGCACAAGACAATTCTAGGACGGGAATGTGAGGATGACAGCAAGCGCACTGATGAATAACGGTTCAAAACGACCGTTGACATCTATGACGGCAATCTATCACTATGACGTGAAAACAGGTGGAATGCCGTCATAGATTGCCATCACAGACATCAATGGTACTTTTGAACTGTTATTCGTCAGTGCGTGCTCTGCCGTCCTCATGTTCCTGTCCTATAATTTTCTTGTGCATAAGGTCCCTATTAACTAGGACATGCAGACTCTTAAATGTCTAATTTTGAGACCTTGTTCTATATATTTTCTGAAAAGCATTACCCTGTTTGTACATGTAGGTATGTCACCATACATATGGCTTATATAGGGGACTATAACCCCCCACTCCCCCCTCCCCTCCCCTGGACAGTACATATGTACCTGCTAGTGTGAATTCAATACCTGACTCTTGTTAATTCCATGACAACATCTGGTTTATTTTTATCAGAAAATGTGATGAATGACATGCCACTTTTTAGACTTAAATCAAGAAGAAAACGCAGATATAAATACATGTACAAGAAAAATAAATACCGGTAGGCACATATTAGAGAACTAAAGCTAATTGATGGGTGATTATTATCATCATTATAGTTCATATATTAATAAACCATTTTGCAGTTCTGAATTACCAAGAAAAGCCATTTCAATGTAGTGCAAATACATTGAGTAGATCAGTACAAGTGTATCAATTATTATTATGATTGCTTGACAATAAATTGGCACATCTCTTTACATTTATGTCTAGTTGATACATCTGTAGATAGTCATTTGCAAAAATTCTGGCCGTCATGAAATATCAATATATCAATATATCGGGTGCATTATGGGTAATTAAATAATCGAAAATTCCCTTTAAAGCGGGTTAACGCCAGCAACGTTGGTAGAAATATTTAGTATGGTGTTTATTTTAGTCTTACGTTTGTTATTTGTAAATTTTGCTTCATTTAATAAGTTAGGAACCTCAAAATAGTATTATTTAATTACCCATAATGCACCCGATATATTGATATATTGATATTTCGTGGCGGCCAGAATTTTTGCAAATGACTGTATATGCATGTACATGTACCTTGTGAAACTGTTGGTAATCGTTTCAACAAAGTTCACAGTTTCTGTTTGAAAGTTTACTTTTGGAACACTGGACGACCTACATGTTAAAAACAACCAAATGGTTAATTGAAACATTGCAACATCATGACATCATCATTTTATAATTGATTTACTTATAACTTTATTTAACGTAGTATAATCATTACCAGCAATCAATGTACACTGTAGACTGATTCCACTGTTTTCACGCCTTTTAGATAGGTGGTGAGCGACATCCGGATCAACAGAGAGCGAACTGGGACCGACTTATGGAATCAGACTACAATCAATGAGGATGTGTAGCTTGTATATATGTGCCGCTATAAACAGGGTATGGTTTTTGCTTCTCCGACTCTGGAACAGTATACAAGTCACTGTTTCTGTCTGGACAGGGGCATATTTTATGCTCAGTTTGGCTCTGGAACAGGTCCGTTTTTTCCATAGTGTCCTATTATTCACACTCAAGTCTACAAAATGACACTTTAGCTACGTTTTTAGTCTGGATCACGGTACCTATTTTCAGTCACTGTTTCTGTCTGGACAGGGGCATATTTTATGCTCAGTTTGGCTCTGGAACAGGTCCGTTTTTTCCATAGTGTCCTATTATTCACACTCAAGTCTACAAAATGACACTTTAGCTACGTTTTTAGTCTGGATCACGGTACCTATTTTCACCATTTTGTCCAGAACAGGGTCTCAAAATCATCTTTCTTTTGTCTGGAATAGGTCCAGGGTCTCAAGAGACTCAGTGGCACACCCCCATCCCAAATTTATGGGAGAACCCCCGGCCTATCGCCCCCCACCCCCGCCACTGGGTGACACCCCCCCCCCCCCCCCAGGTGGTTTGGCAATTAACCCTCAGTTATTTCGACCACCATGTACAACCACCCTGTTACTACAACCACCCCATTATTATGACCATTTTTTGTGGCCCAAACAATATGAGTGTGAATCGAGCCCCGTATAAGGCATTACATTACAATAATTATAACTGACGTAGAAGAGCTAATATACAAGTATAAAGGCGGTAAACTACATTGTGTATCTTATACACAAGATAAATACTATATATGATCACGTTTAATATATTTGATATGTTATGTAGTACTTCCGTTCTGACAAGATGCCAAACGATGAGCATAAGAGATTTCGTGCTGCACTCAAAACAATAGCTAGCATGTGTAAATTTGTCACCCATCAATGAAGTTCAGAACCACACAACTCTTTGACTTACAATCACAACAATGGCGCAGTCTAAATACTGCACACAAATCTTGAACGAAAGCTAAAAGGAATAGTTCAAGTCATTATTAAGAAAACACTTAAGAATTATATGGTTTAAAATATCTGTTGAACACTTGTAGACAAAACGAAGGAAAAATCCTCACTTCAAGTATAAGCTACATGTACCTAGCTTTAAGTAACTTATTATATAACTTACTTCTAAAGAATAACAAAAAACTTACTTGTCTAAGATGAAGTAGACGTTAAATTCCCCAAAGCATTTCGGCGGCGAGACAGTACAAGTCAAAGGACAGCAAAGCCATACAGCCACAGCTAGTCGAACGATCGTGAAATAAAACATCGTCAACGGCAGAAAATCATACCACTAAACATGATAGAACTGTCATGCAGAATTATGCTACAGATGTAGCTATACAGACACTCGATCGTTACTACCATCTGAAGCTATAGATTTCACATGATTTTTTGGCAGAAAATATCTATATTTGTTGTACCATTGTGTCACGTGAGTAACATCCGGCGGAATCGGCCTGGTGAACTCGTGGAGATCACGCCAAACAGCGGCGGCCAGGCGCTGCGCTACTTCCGGCTCTTGACTGATCAGAATTTTTTGGCGGAGAGGGAGAGAAAAAGAAATGGGCCGGACACTCAGGGTACTGTGCTACATCTGGTTAGATTACGTCGATCGATGAAGTCCTGCGGTTTTGTGTGCCTTGCACTTCTAAAAGAGAAAGCTATCCATTAATTATTTCCCCATTCATTTTATTAGAATATTACAGGAGCCCATAAGTAGGAGCGTCCATGCTCTATACTGGGTCTATGTCACAGCGTTTTCACAAGTGTGGTTATTTTTAGAACAGTTTTTCCGCGAAAGAAGGTCAATTGACCAATCAGAGAACGTTTCCGGTATGGCGGTTTCATTTCCGGTTTCACGTCAAAAATAAAATGGCGGAATTTCGAAAGACCCGAAGATCGAGATGAATGTACAAATAAAAGTCAGGATTATCCAGTTTTCTTTGTGTCTGATTCACAATTTTATCATACCAACAACAACAAGGCCGCTACTTTGAACCTTGACCTAAAATTCTAGACTGCGTTTCCCGAACGAAGTGAACTTACAGGATTTGAATTGAAGTGATGGCCAGGCGGTTTCGTGGCAGAGTTTCGAGGATAGATAATGTGAACGCGTGTTTTCTGATCAGAAATATCAGTTCCTGTTTACCTCACGGAGAAATACAAACGTATTATGAAGCGTTGTGCCTCTGAAACGTTAGAAAGTCAAAGTTAAAGTCAAGTAAGGTGCATTGAATAGGCAGTTGACTTGTAATTTGGTTTTTCGCTTCTGTCAATCAACATGAAAAATCAGAAAACTTAAAAATAAAAGTCAGAAGACCCACCAAATGGAAACCAAATATGATTTTGAGCTACATTATGGATCATTCGGTCCGAAGAATGTATCAGTTTAGTTTTCAATTCGTTTGAGTTTTGAATTTGATTAATTGACAAGTTCCCCACAAGTTCCAGCCGACTGTTTGAATGTCTGAGTACCGGCGCAGTATTAAAGAAGGTCACTGAATTTAAAAACAAAGCAATTTTGAGTCAGTTTCGCTCAACTATTCGGCTTTATATTGACAGTGAAGCGTGTGTATAAAATAAAAAACTCAGTGAAACCATTAAATTAAACATCAAAACTTGAATGAAGGTGTTTTTATTAATATATTTCAAATCGGCAGACTCACAAACATATTCACAATCCATTTTTAAGTCATTTTAGGTAACAGAAAAGACACAACAAATGACAACAAACACGCTTACTTTCACCAATCTTATTCGTAATTTGATTCACTCGTCTTGTCGCTCATGCAGTTTCAGCGAATTTGTTTTTGAATAGCCTTGTCAGTCTTCAAACTCCACAACGATAATTACAATGATACCACTAAACCACATCCAAGAATAAATTGAATTCACTTTCTGACGAAATCAGTAGTTTAGACGAAAATATGTCTTTGAAAGTCTTCGGCTAATTTGCATCCACACGCTACAACACTGAGCTTCTCAGTCGTCCCTTCGTGTTGGAGTTCTTCGAACCACTACTAGCTTTGGATGCCTTTAGAAGCACAATCGTCACCACTATCACTTTCAAGTGATTCTGTTGTACCGAATGACTCAATACTGCTCTCACTATCACTAGACGATTCGTAGTTTAGTTCACTTGAAGAATCTCTTTGTCGCTATCGGATGCCATCTTTATTTTACCTGCCATCTCATCAAAATTCAAAAAATACGTCACACAGGAAACGTTCTCTGATTGGTCAAAATTCGCGGGAAAACTGTTCTAAAAATAACCACACCTGTGAAAACGCTGTGACACTACCCAATACCGTATGGACGCTCCTACTTATGGGCTCCTGAATATTATTATTATTTTATTAGTAGCTGAGATTCCGTGCCGATTTCATGTACGTCACGTAGTTGCCTTGACGACCATGATTTCTTTCGTACTGTGCTGATTGCAAAAATCAGCACAGCTTCTTCGATTCTTTTTGTAGCAATATTTTGAAATTAGGGCCCGGACAGCAAAGAAATATTTGCACGAAAGACGGCGCGTAACACAGGTTACACGGTGTTTTGTAATTCAACTTGAAAAACAAAACCCCCGAAACACAGGTGGCCGGAAGATGATCTGGGTCACTTGTCGTGCATAAAATATGTTGTGTCAATTAACGTGTTGGGTGAAAACACACAGAAATTAACAGGTAGAGACTACAAGAATTGCTTTATTTGTACGCCCACAACTGACAATTAAACTTCTTGTGGCTTGGATCGGGAAATCTCATCCTATAGCTGAGAAACTTCTCAACTGTTCTTTTGGATACATACATAGTTCTTTGGAAGTCCGCCGGGTAAGAGAGCAATTGGTTTAGCGCTTGAAGTGTTATAGTCAAGACAAACAAAGCAGGTTGCTTTATTCTCACTGTCTTTTATTTGCAGACCCGTTGTTCATGTGATTATTATTATTATTATCATGCAATATGTATTTCAATCAGGGTAAAAAAAACGATGAAATTATCCCTCTATAGGACGATCTATAGGACAATATTTATCATGTAGTTTAAATATCGTATTTTTTAGTAATTTATAGAGATCTTCTGGAGCCACAAACCGCCGGTTTATACCCTGCGAGCAGAGGTTTTTTTTTGCTTCCTGGGCGAGTAGCTATATAGAAAAAAACCTCTGCTCGCAGGGTAGCCTATATTATTAGTGCATTTTTGTTTTACTGTCAAATCTACGGCCGGGGTCGTTTCATTCTTTCACTCCATTCATTCATTTAATCCGATTGTTTATCATTGATCCATTCATTCTCTCATGATCTCTGCTTTTGGCTTCCCGCCTATTCGAAGCTGTTTCTCGTGGTTTCCGCCAGGAATACGTATAACAATCACCAGCGTTTGCGCAATCAAATCACATTATGATTCCAGGAGAGCGCAACCACGACCCCCATATGTTGCTTCCCTCTAAGCAGGCGAAGTGATTGTCAAAGGAAATAAGCTTAAGTTGTGGCTGAAATGAAGGAAATTGTACACTATAAGCTCAGCTATATAGTCGGTAGAGATGTTTTCTGCCAACATACTTATATTATGACTGATGACAGCCGTTAGGATTATACTAGACTGATTCCATAAGTCGCTGTTTTCCGGCTCCTTTACCCTTATGGTCACTCAATCAGAATCGACAGAGCGAACAGACCGACTTATAGGGGTGTCGAATGGTCCCCACAAAAAGTCAAGAGTCTCGAAAAATTCCGATCAAAATTTGCGGGTCTCGAAGTCTAGATTCAGTTTCGTACGGCAACGCCGTCTCAGAGTCTCGAATTTTGAAAACAAAGGAAATCGGTGAAAAAGCGTCTCGGGCTCGCAAAAATATGCCTCGTCTCGGAGCCTCGCAACTCTCGCCTTGACCATTCCATACCCCTAGCCTACTTATGGAATCAGTGTAGGTTTTAATATGCATACAGTGCGCTGTTATGTGGGCATCAAGGGAGACAGTCCAGCCGTCTTAGAGGGGTGTCAGTTCTTTCGAGAAAACGATCTGACCGTATGACCGTGCATCAGGGACCAGAGGAGAGTCGGAAGTGAAGGCGCCCCACCCTTCTCCTCCCGCTTCGCATGATATGTTACGTTAGTACAGTATTTCCAAATTTTCATTTCAGATCTGATCATGTCTAATAAGCTCGTGGATGCCATTTGCAGCCTTTTCTGGGGAATTATCTGGTTGATAGTCCTATTTCTCCTGGCTTTACCCATCGGCTGCATTACTGCACTACTCTACGTCTTCATCTCACCGTTTAACGCTTGCTGTGACTGCACCAAATCGCTTACGGATTTCCTCATGAAAGGGATCCAGTTCCCCTACACTGCGGCGAGCAACGCAGTCAGTGGGAAGAGAGGATTTTAACTGCTTAAAAGCGTAATGAACATTCAGAGTTAAACCAGCATGGTTTTAGTCACTAGCTACGTACGTATGAGCACAAGCAAAAGCATAGCACAAGGATCAGAGTTTTTCGATGAAAACAAGGCTTGTTACACAGGGAGCCCAATATAATATCCGCGCGCCACACCACAGGAAGCCCATCAGTTGTCTCTCCCGGTTTTGTAACATGCAATTCTTTATTGACGTTAGTAATATATAATATTTACTTCACAAGTACTTAGAATACGTCACATTTAAAACATTTAAAATGTAATACATTGATGAATTGAGACAAAAAATACGTTATTTTAAAATAAAATCTAAGGAATATAATAATATTGTTTGTCCTTACTACCCGAGTACCCAGGATAACTCCTTACCAGTCTCTCTCGTTTCTTACCTCTGGGATTCCTGTTGGTTTATTGGCCGTGAGGGACTGAAGGGTTTATGAGGCCAACTGGTCCGGCCAACTCTCCCTCTGTATCAACAAAGGAAAGGAATCCCAGTACAGGCAAGAGTTAACATATAAACCGTAGAAAAACACAATTCGTACACAAGATAATTCTGGTCCATGCAGTTCTCTCTACTTGAAACAGATGTACTGAAATAAAGCCAGCTTATTCATGTTACAATGTCTGCTTCCCCTTAGAGATTTTACAGAAGAGAATTTCTTGTGGACTGTGTTTGTAAGCATTAGAGTAGATTGTAATGACTGTCACGCTACAGTCACGTCATGTTCACTTATACGTCACGCATGGCATGTCACGGCCACTGTTCAGTCACTTCAGTCATGACATGATTTAGGCCGTCATGATTTTTACCACCACAGGGTTGTAGCCGCCAGTTTTTGAGTGGTCCGGTTTTCAAACTTTGTTTTTCATAAAAAAATATCCGAATAATTAAAAATGTAAATAAATTGAAACTGTTTGATTCGAAAAGTGGTCCAGTTGAAACCAGGCCAACCGTACTGGCGGCTACGGCCCTGCACCATCAAAGTTGTTCAGGCATACAGGAATTTAGAAAAGGCATACAAGAAGGCTCATAGATCCTCTATGCACTGCATTTGTTGTGAACCAGTCACAATCCTCCTCCTGCAAGGTCAGAGTGTATCATGACATGGTCATGGTGTCACAGTATAGACTCCTCCGCATGTATGTCTCTAGTCTCCTACGTACGCACCCGTTTTCAGTTCCGTCATGCAACTCTCCCGGCCTGGGCCCAGAGTGAGCCAGGAGAGTTACATGACGGAACTATAACAGGTGCATTAGAGACTAGTATCTCTCTCTCTCTCTTTCTCCTCTCTGGGCTTCCTGTGGTCCCGACCGAGAGGGACTGGCATTGCATGTGGAGGAGCTAGCTATATGTCACAGTCATATTTTGAATCTGCTTTATGTTCAAATTATGGTATATTATTTGTTAAGGTAATACCACCCAACTGTCCCCCAACACCCCAACACCCACCCCAACATTAACCCAGAAAGCAACCTTGAGGAAAATTATCAAAATGGCCTAGATAGAGTGCAATTTAGAAAAGTGTGAAATAGTACTAATTTTAAATAGTCCTAAATAGTGCTATTTCTATTGTTTTCTATTGTTTCATTAGTGCTATTTAGTACTAATTAGTTATTTAGTTTTCAAGCTTTTCTAAATTGCACTCTATGGTATATGGTTTAGATATCTCTCTAAAATATCACACAAATTCTAACAAATTTTTAAAACAAAACAATACTAATTATTATTACTGTGCTAAGCTACAAAGGGTACATTGTACTTGTAAGTTCACTGGTGAAGGGTTCCCTAGTTGTTGTTTCTTATTGATAAAAAATTAAATTGACTTGGGGTCCATGCAAGAACAATGTAAGTGATCTCTGATCAAAAACTTAATTCTCCTAGAGGATCTTTGATTCAAAAGAGAATTTCATTGTTATTGCATGGGGCCCTTCAATTGAAGGGGTCCCTGCAAGAACAACATAAGTGATCTCTGATCCAAATCTAAATTCTCCTTGAGATTATTTGATTTTCAAAGGAGAATTTGGGTTTTGATCACAAGTCACTTACTCCGTTTTTGCAGGGACCCCTACAATTACTCTTAATATCCCACAGTTACAGGTTCTTGTTTCTCTGTTTCACTGAAGGTCGTGCCTTTTCCACCAAACACATCTTCATCATAATAACGATCATTTCTGCGCAAAGTGCCATGGAGCTTGTCAAAAATCAGTGAGTTAAAGCCAAAATTGCAGTGAAAATACCTTGGAAAAAAAGAGTATAACATAACAGTAAATATTATTAATCTAACAATTGAAGGGCTCCCTGCAAGAACGGAGTAAGTGACTTGTGATCCAAATCCAAATTCTCCTTTGAAATTCAAAGAATCTCAAGGAGAATTTAGATTTCGATCAGAGATCACTTATGTTGTTCTTGCAGGGAGCCCTTCAATTATAATAATAATAAATTATTACTTGTCTACTTCTTACTTGTGATGGTCGTCATGGAAGACGACGGGTGGTTGCCATGGAACAATTGAGTAGAGGTTTATACCAGAATGATCGATCATGCCAAAGTAGTATAGATACAGTAGTACGCCAACATACACACCAGCATTGATGGGTATAACAAACACTGTAAATAAACAATATTATATTTCACTAAGACCATTAAGATTAAGATAGACACCTTTTTGTAGCAAGGTTGAGGCACTTGACACACAGTATTTTATCTGTTATTAGAGACTGCTTAAGCAGCAGACGTTTTTGTCAATGTGGACGACACTCACACAACTGTTGATGTCCGTGATGGCATTTCTATGAATGCGAAAATAGGTGAAATGCTGTCGTAGTTTGCCGTCACGACGTCAATGGTCGATTTTAACATTATTTATCAGTGCACGTGCCATCCGCGTTGACAAAAATGTCTGGTCTTCATTACATGGTTTTGTAGTTACCTGGCATAATGATAATCAACTGGAATACAAAGAACTCTACAGGATGCATTGCTGTAGCGCTAAAACAGGTAGGAGCCTTATAGCGATGGTGCATTTTGTGAAACCTCTTGTAAAAGAATGGCCAGTGAAGCATGCGATGGTAATAATATGCACCGGCATCTTCCAACAAAAAAAGAAAGATTGCTGACAAGATAAGATAGATCCATCCTTTCTCACTGGGTTCGTAATAGACAGTCGTGTAGCCTCCATTCGCAATGTAACATGAAATGACTCCAAATGCAGCTGCACCAAGTATCATGTTGATTGCACCAAGTGTAACTTCATGGATTTCATCTTCGCGAGAAAGGAACCTGAATGGAACAGACAATCAAGGAAAATCACAAAGGGAATTAGACCTTTAAATTGGATCAAAATTATTTATTTGTGTTTGAACCGTGAGCTGCTATTGTTTAAATGTTTGCTAAAAGAAGTAATTTAATACCTCTTAGGCTGACATTTCCATTTCTCCGGTTTATTTCTCTGCCTGGTGTAGTAGTACCATTGTAAAAACCCACCTAAGGTAAAATATATAGCTGTGGAGCTGATGATGTTGGTCATCACGTACCAATGTACATCCTTCAATCCTACAGATTCCATAAACCCTGGCATATCATTATCAACAGACTGAGTCTCTGGGAGCTTGATGCCAAGTTGCTTGCATGCCAATACCAGAACTAGGGTCCATTCACCTAGTATTTAAACAAGATAAAGAACATCCTGTAATTGATATCGCAATGTTGATCAAACCTTTCCTACATGCTCATAACATAATGCATTAAGTCATTCACTATTGTCAGATTGTGTTAATTTCCACAATGTCGAAACATGCAGTACATGTATTGCTGGTTTGCCTGGCCGAGGGGGGAAGGGTAGACTACAATACATCTAACATGGCTATAAACAGGGACCGCAGTCAGCACCCTTGAAAGTGGGGGGCCCGGATATACTATAGTAGACTAGTATATACATCAGACAACAACATATCGGTCCCTGATAGAGTGCTATGAGTACAATGTATGTGTGCATGCCAACTGGCCGGGTCAGGTTTTGGAGCCAAAACTTTTGTGTAACTTTTACGTGAATTACACTGAAACAGGGTGATAATATTAAAAGAAATCTACATAAGGGGGGTCCTGCAAAGGGGGATATACCCATCACTGCAAGACATGGGGGGGGGGGGGGGGGGGACGGGGGGGGGACGGGGGGAATCAGCATTATCATCAATATATAAGGCCAAATAACAAACTGCCCTCTTCAAAATGTGCATTCAGCGGGCAAATTTAATTTAGTGGACCGCATTTGCATTTGCAGCCCTAGCTGCTGCTCATTTTCTCAATAAAGATTTAATTTGGCTATCAGTAACTCATATATTTTGTTGTACATTGTAGATAATGATAATAACGTGACATTTTGCCCTCCAAAAGTCACATCACTATCCTATTGAAACTGGGTATGAAATTTGCTGAGTCTCCGCCCTCCATTTCTATGACAAGCCTCCTTTGCAGACGCTTTTTGGGGACAAAGGAGGCTAGACCATATGACCAGCTCCAAGCTAGATTTTGAGACGACATGAGATAAGCCAGTCTTCAATTCAGGTCAAATTCTTACCTCTGAGAGCACTACCCAAAATCATTGTGACTACACCAGCAATTACAATCCCCAATGTGCCCGGCATGTAACGCCAGACTATGGAGAATTTATCCACAAACGCCTCTGCAATCACCTCTGATCTGGGCACACCGTCAAATACATGGAAACGCATTTTGACGACAGATCAAACAATGCACACACAAAAACGATTATAAAATGGGACGTAAAGGCAGAACTAATCAAGGGAGCACGTTAAAATGTTGCTCGTTTGTCGTGGTTTTCGCTCCCTTGAACTAATACACTCAAACGTAGCGACTGAATCGCCAACTACTCCCTTGGGGAGCTGAGAGCGGGGGGGGGGGGGGGGGGTTGTTCCCTTATTATCCAAGACCATTTTATATTCTCTCAGCTACTTCGGAAAAAAAACTTTTCAGATAAGCTTAAAACTAAAACATTTTTATTTAATTTTTGCAATCTATTTTAATCTTTAAATCGATAAAATATTTCATGTGAAATACTTGAAAGTTTTGAACTCTTACCCTCCCCTCCCCCCATAAGCTTATGCAATGTTTTGAACTTGCCGAGCAACCATTCCTTCTTGGTTCCAAAATGGCGGGCGGTTCGTTCCTGACGTGGTTGATAAGTTTTCGAAATCCAGTAGAAATATGGGAAAATCAACCCACTTTTCTATTGTGCGAAGTAGTATTCCTCCTAATGGCGGCATTGACATTCAGACATGGTGAGAAATATAGGATTTGTAGAATCGCTAAACTTGAGAAACAGTCCCTACGGACTTATTAAACCCGGGACCCGGGAACCGGGAGGAACGGGAGTACGCGGGATGTATCATTGTATGACATTTATTCTACACCCCTCAGCGCTGTGCACCTCCCCCATCCCTTTCTAACTTCTACATTGCTTATAGTTGTAGGCTATATTTTGTCATTGTACTCCGGCATTGTACGAAGTGATAGTATTCGATATCTGCCCACTCAGGGGTATCAGTGACGGGGAGGTGCAAAGACCTATTCGCGGCTTGGGACTTTTTGGGGGTTAGCAATTTTCTGGTGGACTTTTTTTGATATAAAGATTTTGACAAGGACTTTTTTGGGGGTTGATAAAAATGATATACTACCGTTCTTGATTTTATGCGGAGAAAAAATGGGTTACATTGTGGGCTGTTGGACTTTTTTTGGGTCTTGTTTTTGCATAATGGACTTTTTTTGGGTTAAAAAGTTTGGCCTCATTCGCACCTCCCCGTCACTGATACTCCTGGGTACCCCCCCTGGGGATATCTGCTACCAGTCCCTGTATTTACCTGAGTAGACTCGATAAGACGATAACCAATAGGGGAGGGGTGGGAAGCAATGTTTTTCCTACCAACCCATCTTCAGGTTACCCCTGTGTTGACCAGATAACTCTCAGCGACAGACAGTCAAATATACAATGATGTACATGTAGTTGTCTACATAATAAAAGTCTTCTGTACTGTTTTAATTATTATAAATTCTCTCCATAATTCTGATATGACATGAATACATGTACATGGTGATATGATATGTATGATTATTGATATGACATTTATATAGCACATATATATCCTTAAATGCTATATGTATATGTATTTTTGTCGGACCACAAGGCACAATTTGTACCCACACGACTTATATACCTTTGTTACAACCTGACCAGTACATGATTTATACTGATTTATACAATATAATCTGACTTATTCAATTTTTAGACTTTCTGTTTTATCATCATTATCATCATCTGCATGCATCATTTTGTTATTGTTATTATTGTTATTATTATTATTATTGTAGCTTTCCGTCATGGTGGATGTTACATGCTTTTGTGGATTGCATCATGTCTTCATGGTTTGACCACTGAATGCATATCCTATTTTGTGCCTGATGTCGATAACTTCTGGCATGCACAATCAACAATAATGCTTGTGGAGAAGAGACTTCCATTACATATCTTTTTATTTTGTAAGTGATCCATCAGTACTTATTATATTTAACATCTGTAGCCCTTTCAGTCGACACTGGTCTCCCATGAGGTGGAGGGTGCACCATTTTACCCCCTCCCTCCATCAGTGCCCCATCCTACATGTATTTAAAGCTGCACCGAGCATGTGAGGACTTACATGTATGTATATTAGAGTCGTTTTCCTATGAGTGGGAAATCTATGTTACAATGACACTCAAATGGCTTCCTTTCTGAACCAATCAAAATTGGTTCAGAAAGCATGCAGAAAGCATGCAGATACATGTACATCTCATCCAATCATTGAATTCTTTCAAAGTTTTTTTAAGAAATGAATTATTATTATTATTATTATTCAATATGGCAAGCATTCTCGTCCCCAGACCCTTCTCAGCTTTCTAACGAAAAATCGTAGGCTCTGGTAAGAGACGTCTCAAGCCTCAATTTGATTGGTCGAAATAATTCATACATAATTAGCGACAAATATGCACAACTACAATAATATGCAAAGAGAATACGAATTTTGGCACTTTTAAGTCATCATTCATCCTTACACAGCACATGAGATTCTTGTTTTTGCCAAGTTGGATATCTGCTCCTCCATTTTAATACTATGATCATTTCCAAGACCACTCAAAAACGAACCGTTAAAAAGATTTGCCGTATCCTGTGGGAAGAATACTAAGCTTAAATCAATCTTTGTTTATGTTCGTCAAACTCGTTGTAGAGTTTCAGTGATGTGAAAGGTAAAATACGAACCTAATTATCATTCAAAACTGAAGCACTTTTTGCCGTCGGTGTCTGATCACATCACTGATCAGTCTGTTCTTGTTCGTTGAGTGAATAAATGCTTTATTTGCAATTGGAATGGTTGTAGAGGAGATATCCAGCGCAAGCGTCGGAAGATCTAGCTAAATATATTTTTGCTTTTATATTTACCGTGATTAAAATTACATTTTGAACTGATTTCACTGTAATTCAGTTACAATGTATAAATACACGCACGGAGTTGCGGGCTGTACTGAATGAACTCGAAATTCTTCATACTATGTATGCCGCTGATATCTGTTTTTCTTTTAAACTGAAATGTATATTATTAAAGTCGGTTTCTAGAGCATTGTACTTCGCTGAAGTCCGACAATTCTGTCACCGGAAGTTAGAAAATATTGAGCATGCGCATATCTGACGACCTAGAATCTGGGTCTTCCGGTTTGTCTCTTACCAGTTTTTCGTTAGAAAGCTGAGAAGGGTCTGGGGACGAGAATGTATGGCAAGGCGCGGTGACAATGTGGTAACTTTCCGACTCATACGGAAACAACTCTATCATCACCATCATTATCATCATCATTGTTTAATACTGTCATTGTTGTTTATTGAATATCTATCAGTGGTGTTACCATATATATACTGTGTTTATATGATATCATCATCATAAATTTTGAACATTTTAAATTTTAAACTGCATTTAGCAGTACTGCTAATTGGAAGCACAACTCTCACACTCGACTTCTTACCACATATTTATTGGTTATTCCATGGTTTTCTATGGAATACGGGTGGATATTTCACGAAAAAATTATATTATTTGGTATACAACGAGCCTTTAGGCGAGTTGTATACTTAAAATAATATAATTTTTGAGTGAAATTTCCGCCCGTATTCCATTGAAAACCATGGAATAACCATATTATCCTATATATATTACATCAACAATTAAAATTTACAACGTTTTGATTGGCTAATACAAACTATGAAATACCGCTCTGTATTTCATAGAAAAAACTATGAAATACCGCTCTGTATTTCATAGAAATGGTGAGCTCTGATTGGCCGAGATGTAATATGTATAGGATAATCTAGTATATTCTGTATACCCAATGTACTCATCTCACTAGCAGTTTGTTCCATAAACCATCTCACTAGTTTGTTCCATAAACCATTCTCACTAGTTTGTTCCATAAACCATCTCACTAGTTTTTTCCATAAACCATCTCACTAGTTTGTTCCATAAACCATCTCACTAGTTTGTTCCATAAACCATCTCACTAGTTTGTTCCATAAACCATCTCACTAGTTTGTTCCATAAACCATCTCACTAGTTTGTTCCATAAACCATCTCACTAGTTTTTTCCATAAACCATCTCACTAGTTTGTTCCATAAACCATCTCACTAGTTTGTTCCATAAACCATCTCACTAGTTTGTTCCATAAACCATCTCACTAGTTTGTTCCATAAACCATCTCACTAGTTTGTTCCATAAACCATCTCACTAGTTTGTTCCATAAACCATCTCACTAGTTTGTTCCATAAACCATCTCACTAGTTTGTTCCATAAACCATTCTCACTAGTTTGTTCCATAAACCATCTCACTAGTTTGTTCCATAAACCATCTCACTAGTTTGTTCCATAAACCATCTCACTAGTTTGTTCCATAAACCCTCAAAGCAACTCACATGATACGTCTGGTCCATCATCATGAAAAAGACAACCAGCCACCTGACCATTGTTATCATCATCATCCATCACCATTGTTATCATCATCATCCATCACCATTGTTATCATCATCATCCATCACCATTGTCAGCATTATCAATTCATAACCTTCAGCACCAGCAGCATCATAATACAACCAATCACTGCAAATCACCATCACGATTATCATGAATCATCATCATCTGTCAGCAACCATCATCATGCAGTACGTAGCATAAAAATTACTGTCCTCAAGTTGATGGCATGTTTGAACACCTTTAGTCTTATCATGATAGCTTAATAACATGTGAAGGTGTTTCATGAAGGGAGGAGCCCTATGCATTGTTACTACATGTAGCTGACCCATTGCAAAGTGACTGTCACATGTCCCATCCATTTCTCTCCTAAAACTAGATCCAGCAACAATTTACACAGCTTCTGTAGCTGTATCAAGACTCAGGCTTCCATACAGTGCAGAACCATTTGCAGTTGGCTTAGCTGATGTGCTTTTAGACTTTCCTTTTGATATAATGGGCATCAAGCTTTTGTGGTGGACATGGCATGATACTGACCCTAATATTTTTGACCGTCATTACCATGTTCCCTGGACAAGTTATATCTTCCATATGTCATTTGCATTCAGTGTATCATTTCTTTTCCATGGAACCAGAAAACTGATCATAGGTGCAGAGAAATATCACCCATCAAATAGGTATTCAATGCTCCAGCTTAAGAAAACCATTCCAATGCTCCACCTTAAGAAAACCATTTCAATGCTCCAATTTAAGAAAACCATTCCAATTGCTCACCACTTAAGAAAACCATTTCAATGCTCCAACTTAAGAAAACCATTTCAATGCTCCACCTTAAGGTACCAGGGGACCTTCGTGACCACTGTTCACTGAAAGCCGCGTAGCGCTCTAACCACTCGTCCAACATGTATAAAAGTATACATTTTCTTAAAGCTGAATAATTGCAGATTCTAAATATGCTTGAGATTATTTCCTATTTTGTGAATATTTTTTTGTTATTGCACATTTTAGAAAATTCGACCGGCCTTGTTCAAAGAGAATTGTGCACGCGGAAATTCAATCGATTTCTAAACGGAAAGTGCTATTGTAATGAGCACACTTAGTTCTAAAAAACCGTGTCTCCGATTTTTGATACGTTGCCTCGTTTAAAAGTTATTTGATGATTTATGTGTAAATCGCTTAAAAACACATTAATGAACTTTGACAGCAAATATCTCCTCAACAAAAGCGTTTATCAGAAATCGGAGACACGGTTTTTTAGAACAAAGTGTGCTCATTACAATGGCACTTTCTGTTTAAAAATCGAGTGAATTCCCGCGTGCACAATTCTCTTTGAACAAGGCCGGTCGAATTTTCTAAAAATATTTACAAAATAGGAAATAACCTCAAGCATATTTAGAATCTGCATTTATTCAGCTTTAAGAAAATGTATACTTTTATACATGTTGGACGAGTGGTTAGAGCGCTACGCGGCTTTCAGTGAACAGTGGTCACGAAGGTCCCCTGGTACCTTAAGAAAACCATTCCAGTGCTCCAACTTAAGAAAACCATTCCAATTAAGAAAACCATTCCAATGTTCACAACTTAAGAAACCATTTCAATGCTCCAACTTAAGAAAACCATTTCAATGCTCCAACTTAAAGTGCCTATGAAGCGAAAATGTCGATCCTTTTATTGTACATTATTGTTGTTTGGTCTTTCTCTGAACATTTGCTGTATTTAAATGTCGACTTTGAGCGTGCGAATATTTTCTTTTCGCGGTTCGAAAATTATCATTTTCAACCAAAATGTGCGACAAGAGACTGGGCCCTTGACAATGTCTCGGTGACGTCATAAGTTGTGCATGCCTTTGTTTGCACAACTTATGACATCACATTTCTATAGTTTGACCGAGCGGGAATTGTCGAACTTTGAAACCCAAAATGCCCAACTTCGTGCGCGAAATAAAAAATGTTCCCGTAGCACAATTCACTTTTTATTAACGCCATGTAAACAAGCAAATACTAAACTTTCGTAGTAGCAAATAAAAACGGGGTCTGTTTTTTCGTTTCATAGGCACTTTAAGAAAACCATTTCAATGCTCCACCTTGCCACTTTTCCAACAAATCTCTCTAACTTGATTTATGACTGCATTTACAAGTTAGAATACAAATGTTCTCAGTCAGACATTGCTACAGAGATATTAATCAGACACCCTACCAGATGTAACTTTTGTGCCTCGGCCCTTCTTTATTTTCTATTTTCTCCTGTAGCTGGTTCAAAGAAGCATGCTGTGTTATTCTTACTGGGCTTTTGTCAATGCCGTGTGGTGTCATCCAGTTCATATTTGTTTACCACATTCCACATGATGTCTGCGGCATTCATACAGAAGTTCTTGTGTGCATAATGATTGCGGTGTATGCCCTGATTGTTTGGAGATCTGACAGAAACCCAGCATTGCATTCCAGAGGAGAGACAGTTACAACTACAGTCAAGAAGCAGACTAAAGGTAGATATGATGGTACAAATTGCCATTTGTAACAGTTGTGTCTGAGAATTACTAGCATCCATTTGCTGTCACCTAACTGTGACCAAGTGATCTTTTTACGATTGTAAGACGAGTGAAGCAAAGTAATTTAACAACTGCTTTATTGACAAAAGTTAACTCTGGGTAAACCAATGGTATAAACTAAGGGTAAACTAAGGGCGAAAGTAATACGCTGAAATATACAATGTTGAAAAGCATAATTAGAATCAATCTTTGTACTAAACAATAACTAATACTACACGTATCACAGTCTTCAATAGCGATCACATACAAGCGATTTACATAGTTTAAACTGAATAGAATACTAGCGGCGACAATACGAAGTCAATATTACTGAATCTAAAAGTAATCTGTTACATACCAATTAACACTTGAGGTGCTAGTCTAAAGAGATTTCGTTGATTATTGCCTTCACTTGACTTGATCTTGTCTCGCTTCAAACTGGACTGATTTAGCTATGAAAGCTCACTTCTTAAATATGCTTTGGAAAAGCTATGTACGCTAAAGAATGCTAAATAACTTGGTAAACAACGGAAACACGCAATTATACGCCCTGGCTTAGCAATTCACGTAGTACGGAATCACGTAAGGGAAAAATGCGTAAGAACGAAGGTTCTTGACACGCATTTATGCCATCTTTGTGATAACAGGATTATCTTATCCACATCGCGTGTAGCACGTTCGTGTCACGCCTAGTGTTACGTCTACTGACAGGAACTCACGTAATCTATGTTTGGCACGCGCTTCTAACTATAAACGAAATAACTACTAAAACTTGACATGGTCACATAACCCCTATGAGATTGTTTTAAAAATCTATTCAATGAATAGTTGGTGCCGGTTCAGTATTTTGCGATTTGAACCTTGCGTTTATGAGTTATAGAGGTTTGAAATCTCAATATTCAAATTTGATGACGTCTTAACTAAGGAATTTGCCATAACTTATTTAGACTTTTTCAAGAATAACTTTTTTTTTTAAATGTTATAAAATCATTTATAAAGACTGTGAAAATATTCTGCAAGTTTACAAATGCCAATAATCAGCACAAGGGCGTTTTTGTATAATAAATGATTCCTTAGTAGACGTCATCAAATTTGCATATTGAGATTTCAAACCTCTATAACTCATAAACGCAAGGTTCAAATCACAAATTACTGAACCCACCAACTATTCAGCATATGGGCAATTCCACATGAGAGATGGTTAAAATGCATTTCTCAGAACTTGTAAAACTGAATGAATTTGTTTCAAATCATAGTCTTTAGTGTTCAATGTTTATGAATTTTATAAAATTTTATTGGTCTGACATTCAGGGGGGACATCAACACAGTGAGAGCATATGGATATTTTTTGGTTATAATTTGCCCTTAATTAGAGCAATTTGAATTTTCTTAAATAAAAGCAAATAAAACCTACAGGTAGGAGTTATATGTAAGATTGGTAAACATTTGTGATGGTCTTTCAAAATGCATAATCTTGGGAAGACTGCTCAAGCATTAACAATTATTTGGGGGGTATGAATTTCATTACAGACGTTACATTACGTTATTGACAATTTTCCCATGACTTATATAGAACAAAACCTTCATAGGCCGAAAGAGCAGCCAAAACTATATATCTCAGCCGAAGGCTTAGTTAAAAGAAGTTTTAGATACGAAGATATGAGCGATCGCTTATGCTCATAAGTTAGTTCAAATGTATGGGGCCGCCATCTTGGTGTCCCATCGAGGGACACCATGCAACATGGCGGCCAAGTCACGAAGACTGCAAATCATGTTTATATTGCAAACATTTCAATTTTTAAACAGCTACATTCATCAAAATAAAGTTACCCATCATCTACTAAGTTAAAATCGTATTATTTCAAACGAATTTTCCTATTTCTACGGCTTTGAAATGCGCGTGACAGTATTGCGTGACAGAATTTGACTCGCAATAAATCGAAAACAAAACATCTAAATTACCAAATTATTTTGGTAAGACTTTTCTTATAACGACATCAACAAGATATCCAACAAACAGTTTTGTGAGGTGAATAGTTTGGATTTTAGCTTTTTGATGACGTCACGTGAAAACCGAGAATTGCAAGCCAAGCCCAAGTCTTCTGATTGTGGTTTTGAAAAGTTATAGGAAACAAAAATATGACAAGAGATTAGGTACAGCTCTTTAAAAAGTTACTGAAATCATGTTACAGACGTTACATATTTGCTGTTACAGACGTTACACATTGTGTGTTACAGACGTTACACAGACATATGTTACATAGTAAAAAGTACATGCTTTCTTCACTGTTTTCATAAAGTCACCTAAACCTTGGTACCTTGGTAATTTCATCAACAGAGCACTTTTCAAACCACTATCGAAGGGTTTTTACCACAAACGAAGTTTGAGAGGATATAATGATCTTCAAATTATAGTTTGATTATAGCCACTTGTCAGTGTCTTTCTATTAAATAATTATAAGGTGGAAAATTAACCTATTCAATAAGCTTAAGCATTAGAAATGGGTTGACAAGTTGAACAACAATATAAAACATACATTTTCTAGTGTTCATATTATTTTAGCTTTAAATTTCATTGCATAAAAGATCTATATTTCGTACAGTGTAACGTCTGTAACAAAAGCTGTAACGTCTGTAACACCAAACTTTTCTTCAATGCTCAGAGTGAATAGAATAATCCTGGAAAGTTTACTGTTTATAATAAACTTCAAACATATAGCAAGAGCTCCATCACCAATAATTATGGTTTTAAAGGTTTTTAAATTCACAGAAATTTGTGTTAAAATACAATAACCTGAAAGTATGGGTGATTTTACTGTAACGTCTGGTCTGTAATGCTATTTAAACTCTCTGTATGAATGAATGAATGAATGAATGTATATAAGCAACTTGGGAGACTTGACATATTATATTAACTTATACAACTTCACTCCCCCCTACCTAACAAATCTAGACAAAAGAAAAATCAAAACTCCCTTTGGCCATCAAACTGTACTTAAATAAAACTACAAAATCTTGTCTGAAGTGTAACGTCTGTAACGAAGAACTGACCATATATTGAATAGATTTTTAAAACAATCTCATAGGGGTTAGTTGCACCTTAAAGTAAAAGTACATGTATAATTTGCTGTCATTATACCAGGTCCAACAAAGAGAAGTAGTGATGAAATCAGTTTGAATGTCATTCTTCATTTTATCTTCTACGTATTGTTGGTCATCTTTGCCAAGCCACAAAATGTTGTGTTTACTGGACTACATCAAGAAGTTGGTAATTGTTCTCAAACGACTGCTGTTCACACTCCATTGGGCCAGGTACATTCCCTTCCTTCCTTTCACTCCTTCCTTCCTATCCTTTCTTCCTTCCTACCTTCCTTTCTACCTTTATTTTCTATCTACAGACGTCCTTCCTTCCTTCCTACATTCCTTCCTTCCTCTCACTCATTCCTTCCAACCTATCCTTTCTTTCTTTCTTCCTACCTTCCTTTCTACCGACCTCCTTCCTTCCAACTGATGTCCTTCTTTTCTTTCTTCCTCGCTTCGATCCTTCCTTTCTTCCTTTCAATCCTTCCTTTTTCTCCTCCCCCTCCTCTTCCTTCCACATACATGTATATCGTAAACAATTCATTTCAACTATCTTCTTGGCAGGTTTTGTACAAAAACACTTACTTGTGCCTCAATAATTATGACGAAGCCTACTTTGATTGGCATTGTTCCCATGACAACCAGCACATGCCAGGCAGTAAATGGTATACACTCTGTGGTACGCCATATCCTAACCATATGGAGTATATACTAGTGGTCTGTGCCTTCTGTTTGCTGGGATGTAGTGTTTACTATCAAATGTTGTGGTATTCTGCAAATAATGGTGTGGACAGTTTGGAAAAGTTGAAGAAGAACTAGTAAGAACAAAATCAATATCCTACCCCAATCCCTGGAGCTACAAAGCTTTTTATGCCCTCTTCCTTGGGGGGTGGATATAAACAGTTATATTGTTTCACCAACCCCTTCGTACGACATTTCCATTTACGTTTCACTTCATACAGTTGTTGTACAAGTATACCCTTATTAGAGTCGTTTTCGTATGAGTGGGAAGTAGTTACGGTGCGGTTCGTGTCATGCCTTGACCGCATCGTGCCATCATGCCGTATCCAAGCATTCTGATTGGTTGAGCGATGATTTTGCGCGCTGTGATTGGTCGAATAGAATGTCTTCGATTCCGTACCGTGACCGTAGCTCCGTGCCGTAGGTTTCCCACTCATACGAAAACGACTATGAGATGTAAAGTATACCCTTTATAGAGCAAGTAGTGCTCATGGAAAAATCCCAAGTCTCGAGCAATACCAAGCCACATAATAGCTGAAAAGAATTCAAGTTTATTCACTCAAAAAAAAAGAGTAAAAACCCTGTAATCGAATTGTTTAGTATTTATTTTATTTTATTTTGTTTAATAGATTGTAAAGCGCCTCTGGACATTATGGAAGAGGCGCTATATAAGAAATAAATGCTATTGTAATATTATTATTTTTGTAGATCTATATTTAACAATTATTCCACGAAATCGAGTCGTTTTTTGAGCCGACATTGCCGGGTTTCATATCGTGAGATACTCGGTACGAATCCCTAAATATTGTGATAATGAACACAAGACCCGGACAACTGTCCGCTGCTCCATACATTTCTTTGTAAATTATATCATATTTGATTGGCCGTAAGTCGTTCAATATTGACCCGATTAACACCAATCTTTGGGTTTTTGCTTAACTCGATGTGCTCTTTCTGGCTATGTGGGTCTTGTTATTTAGGGATTCGTACCCAGTATCTCACGGTATGAAACCCGGCAATTATCAAGCGTCTCCCCATTATTAAACGTCACCCCCCCCCCCCCCCCCCCCCCCCCCCCATGTAACTACGCATGCGCGTCACGACGGAGTCAACAAAATATTTTAACTCTCCAAAAATATATAATTTTGTGAAACAAGTAATTCAAAAAATACAAATTAATGAGAACAGAATGTAAACGGAACTCATCGAGATTTTAAAATATATACGGTTAGGAGAACGTTCCGTTCAGGTGTGTATATTCCATGATCAGTGATTTTATAAAATCGAAATAAACCAATAACACCTTAGTCTCCGATGCACATAAGTTCTATCAAGAACGTATTTACTTCATAAGTTTAATAAAGGGAAATCCGAAACAGCTATTTTGAGAACTGTTTAATTGTCAAAATTATATATAACATTGTATGAAATCGCCGGTTTATTAGTCGATAAGAAAGATGATAAATACAATTGAAGCTAATCGCTTGCAGTAATGAACTATAAACATCTGATCAGAAACATGAATAGAAAACTTCATACAATGATAAAATTAAATCTTCCCATCCAAGTATACACTTTGCTTGGCTTGTTGTGCCCGGCAGAATACGTACGTGACATTTCAGTTGAGTGTGGAATTATAATTACAAAACAAAACCTAGCTCATTATTATTTTCATCCTGTTCAAAATAAGCTTATCTACAAAAACATAATCTAAATATACGTTTTTCCTGTTTACTTCGGCCGTTCCTTTTTCATGACTCAAAAACTTGTTCTGTGGAATAACAATTTTTTTTAACTCTTTATTCTGTACTGCAGAGGGAAGACAATTTATCATGACTTGGTTCAACCCTTTCCAAGGATTTGTAACTGAAATATAGACCCAATTTAAGGAAAAAGTTAATAGTATTCCTTTGGAAATCGCTAATATCAGAAATACATACGCTGGCTGTCACGTAGACTTGCTACAAGTCGTCCACTCTCTTTTTCTCCCTGCCCATAGAAAGAGAACTTGGCGAGCGCGAAGCGCGAGAATTTACGAGCGACGGAGTCGCGAGTCCCGCCAGTAAAAAAAAAAAAGGGCTGAGGACTTTTAGAAAGTCTAGCTGTTACGCTAAGCGCCGGGATTTTTTAGTCAAAATATAAAAAGTGTACCCAAATTAAGGATCTAATATTTTATTTTATGGTGAAAAAGCAAAATATGGTACCCAATTTAAGGATCTGAGGTTGAAAAACCATACCCTATTCGGGGGCACATAGCTATATAGCATATATATATATCCCCCCCCCCCCCCCCCCCCCCCCCCCCCCCCCCCTTGTCTCCTTTGCAGGCGTTCTTAGGGGAGGGAATTTTAGGACCTCGCCGAATAACGCCTGCAAAGGAGGCTACGGCGAACCAGGTAGGATTCAGAAGAGAAAATCAACAGACTGAAGGAAAACGTTGTCCCCAAAAAACACACAAATATGCGACAAAATAGAGTATAAAGTTGTGAGTCCATACTATGATATAAGTTAGATAGTTTTCTAAACATACATCAGCCAGTAAATTCAAGCCATTAAACAGCGAACGATTGCCGATACTTTTCATAAGATTTTCCCATTATCCATTCTAGTAGACAAAGCTGGCAGATTTGACAACCTGAGATGACCGAGAAGACAGACCATAGTTAATAGTACAGAAGTTAATTCAAACACCATATCTTCATTTCGGGTTTGTTGGCTTCTGTCAATCAAACGTATGGCCACGAACTATTCAGTGAGGGGGATGGGGACAAGAGAAAAGGTTGAGGAAAAGGAGAATGTAGAAAAACATGCAGCTGTTGGCCGGGATAGCAACACCTCGCAACGCGCAAAATCAATTCAACCAAACACTTCTTAAAAAACGATATTACTTATCATTTTTTTAAACAAAGCAAACTAGTCATAAATAGACGACTAGGGCGTCGGCTACACTAATGCGGTTTCGTTTGAAAACGCGGCATCGTTTTATTGTTCTCTATCCTATATCAAGAGAATCCAAAACAACTGATCAGCTTATTACCAGAAACACAGAGAGGAAAACGCAGGGTAGCGTTTTAGTGTGGACGGGGTCTAACACACTTTGAACGTGTTACCTAGTAGCTGTAAATCCAATACTCAACAAGATGCACTTTACCAACCTGTCACTGCCATCATCACCACGATGTCCAGGAAGGATTGCCATGACGTCTTTGACGGTCTTTATAACATTGACTGGTCTGGTAGGCAATATATTGGTCATTCGTTTCGTTCGATCAGATCTGAGGCAACGTAAAACTGCTGACCGAGTTCTCTTGCTGCACATGTCGTTCATCAACTTACTGGGTTGTTGCGTAGGTCTTCCTCTTCACTACTTCCACGTTGAGTTTCAAGGAACACTGATTGTATTAAAGAGGAATGTCGCTTTCTTGATAGGCTTTCAGTCCGTATTTATCATGTTTTTTTGCTTAAGAACTGCACATTTTATATTAGCCGTTTTGTGTTTTGATCGTCGTGAAATGATTATAAAAGGTCCTCAACAAAAATGGCTGACTTACAAAATAGCACGGCGAATAATATTTGCAATCTACGGTTGTGTTTTTGTAGTGAGAGGTGCCATTATGAGCGGCTACGTCGTGGCTTTTATCTCTAATGATACTAGTCACTCGAGTTCTAAACCAACTGCTAGCAAGACATTCTCCATAATTGCTGCCACTGCTGAAACCGCCATATCACTGATAATAGCGAACGTGGTTTGCTTCACGAGTCTTCGAAGAGTCGATAAGTATATTAAGGAGCACATAGAGACAGTTCGTGCTACGCTGGGTGAACAGAGTACAATCAAGGAACTTCGTCTCGTACGTATTGCTTGGGCATTTACGGTGGCCTATTGTTTAGTATGGGTTCCTTTCGGGATAAGCCGAATATTTAAAAGTATATACCGCAATTCATCGGCTGTTGACTGCTTCTATACTACTAGTTTTACTCTCGCCTATTCCATATTCTCTTCTATTCCCATTGTGTACATTATAACGGATAAACGGATAGATATCCCATATTTTAGACCACATCATGTTGCACCGCCATCAGTACAGTAGTACTTTCTTAATGAATGTAAGTCTAAA
This sequence comes from Actinostola sp. cb2023, assembly GCA_033675265.1. Lineage (NCBI taxonomy): Eukaryota > Metazoa > Cnidaria > Anthozoa > Actiniaria > Actinostolidae > Actinostola > Actinostola sp. cb2023. The sequence continues at coordinate 869,909 of JAUJYZ010001545.1, forward strand.
AGTCTAAGTAGAAGTCCGAAAGGCAAATAATTATCAACAATTAAAACAATTCTAATCACGTTTTAAGTGTTTTCATGCTTCGCCGGTGTATTTTTCAAAAAGGAGGAAAGAAAGGATGAGAATAAATGAAATAACAAAGGTGAAGAAGTGAGAAAAGTTTGAAGTAATGTCAGCAGGAATACAGTTTTTACAACCAGTGGCGGATCCAGGGGTGGTTGCTTGTAACCCCCCTTTGTGGAAGCCGATCATGTTATTTACGCTAAGTATGAAATTATGGTTTGTCCTTAAAATGCAGGAAGTAGCGTTTCTGGAACCCCCTTTTTAAAATCCTGGATCCGCCACTGACAACTGTTATTATAACGGGTTACTCCAAGGACGATTCTTCTTCAGCTATCGATCCATGAATAACAGATCAGAGTGAAATCGGGGAAAAGCTAGAAGGACGGGGTTTAAATTTGTAAATATTTTAGTGAACTGATCCGGTGCCAGCTTTATATTCTTCCACTCTGCCGATTTGGTCATTACAAATTAACTGATAAGAGTTCATTGTAAGCGGGTCCGTCGTTGTAGACGTCTTTTCATTTATTTCCTTTAGCTTATAAGCTCAGTTTTTTTCATGCACAATATATTCATTACTGTCTAAAAGCTAAGGTTCTTTGTACTGAAAATACTTGTACTTTTTATCACTCAGATCTCAACTTTGTGCGTACTTTTACCCGGTAAAAGCATTTTTTTATTTCTAATTACTTCTAATTACTGTCCCAAAAGCAGATGTCGGAACAAGGGGTTCCGCATGCAGTGTGCTTTGGTCCAAGATGACCAAAATGATAGCGCGTGAAACGCCGCGTGAAACGCCCTAAAAACGTAATTAAGCTGTCTGTCAGTATAAAACATTGTTTCTGCGGCTGTTTTATATGGTGAACTGTATGTTGTAACAGACTATGATAATAACGCTGGTGTAGTTGGGTGTGTTACGTTATTGTGAAAACCATACCCTATCCCAGACCAAAAAGGCACCCTATCCCAGACTAAAAGGGCAAAAATGATACCCTATCCCTGACCTAAGGAGCTCAAAAACCATACCCTATCCCGCGGCACATACACGTATAGAGCACAAAGCGTGAATTTATGTTTGAACGTTGGTGGTGCGTGATGTCGGCCCTTTATGAAAGTCCCTTTTCACCAAGACTGGAAAATGAAAAATGGATTATTTTGGCAAAAATACATAATTAAAACTAGTATTGTAACGAGAGTTCTTCTATATATCGTACTGAACGCCCCCATACTGACAATATCCACAGAATAAGGACGTGACGAATACTGACGGAATAGTGATTACTAAGAAAACAATGTTTATAGATCTATCTGATACTGAAAATAGAGTCGTACAATTAGTCAAATAAATGACGCGATTACCCTATTTCTGAGTCTTCAGCTGTATTACACAGTTGGTCGCGCTCACACGAAAATCATGGCAAAAATGGTTCAAAACTGACTACAGAAAAGAAAGAAACAAAATCAATTGTGGAATAATAAACCACTTATTTGATGGTTTGACAGATAGACCCGTGAAATACACGTCAGTAGCGTATTTAGCACTACTTCACTCTAATTCTTTTGTTTTCTATTGTGTTTATCTGACTATTACACTCTAATTAGTACACTTTTTTTTTTTTTCTGAGTCTTCAGCTGGTATAACCTTCTTCTTTCTTAATTCTTTTTTCTTTCTTTTTCTTTCCTTTTCCGTTCATTACTTTACTCATGTTTTCTGAATACGGTATCTTCAGAATATCATAAGACAAACGTTTTTCCTTCTTTTCACTTTATTATTGTGTGACGTTTTCTTTTTACACTCACTTATCACGACTGGGTGCATTTGTTTTTTTCTCCCTAGCTTATGTAACCTTCTTTTCTCTATACTTCATAATGTACAGCTTTAATGCCAACCTGCTTTATAATATTTAATTAATACTAGTAGTTACTCAGCTAGATTAGCTTACAAGTTATTCTGAGTAACCTGCTTTATAATATTTAATTAATACTAGTAGTTACTCATCAGTCTAGATTAGCTTACAAGTTATTCTGAGTAACCTGCTTTATAATATTTAATTAATACTAGTAGTTACTCATCTAGATTAGCTTACAAGTTATTCTGAGTAACCTGCTTTATAATATTTAATTAATACTAGTAGTTACTCATCTAGATTAGCTTACAAGTTATTCTGAGTAACCTGCTTTATAATATTTAATTAATACTAGTAGTTACTCATCTAGATTAGCTTACAAGTTATTCTGAGTAACCTGCTTTATAATACAGTATTTAATTAATACTAGTAGTTACTCAGCTAGATTAGCTTACAAGTTATTCTGAATAACCTGCTTTATAATATTTAATTAATACTAGTAGTTACTCAGCTAGATTAGCTTACAAGTTATTCTGAATAACCTGCTTTATAATATAATATAACAAGACGCTCAATGAGCGTTCAATGAGGGTTTGTGAAAAGGAAAATGTCAGTTGTTCGAGGAAGTACTTGAAAATGAATGCCAGTTGGTTGAAGAACAAGGACAATGTCAGCTGCGCGAGGAGAGACCTGACAATGACTGACAGTTGCGTGACGAGGGAGACTATGTATATACATGTATGTGTCGAGTTCATTTGATTTGCCTTTGAGTTCATTTGATTACCTTTTGACTTTGAGTTCAATTGATTTGATTTTGATGAGTTTGTGTAAAGGCCCCCTCTCTAGCTTCAGATCCCGAAACGTCGAGTTTGGAATCGAGTTCGGGTTCGAGTTACGGTTCGAACGTCGAATAAAACAAGGACATCTTCTTCAATACATATAATTTCTCTGACGTCATGACAATCAGTGACAGTTGAGTGACGAGGGAGACTATTAGTCCGGTGAGTACGAACATGATACGTCTTGAGGTTGCATAGGTCAGATGGTTCCGATAACGGCCTCGCGTTGGTTAAAAAAAATATATATTTTAAGCGAGCTTCTAGTCCTTTTACCACTTCTAGTCATTGAACGATGAACTAGAATCCTGACCTTTTAATAGCTTGAAGATCTACAGCTGCTTTCAAAACTAAGATTCATAATCTACTTGAGTCCTGTGTCTCCTTTATCTTTTCAAATCTGCGGAGTAATCTTGAAACTCCGGATACGATTAAATACGTCGCATACTTGTCATTTTGAAGCCGAACAAAACTACTACTACTACTACTACTACCGAAATCCGCATTTTCTAACTCGGGCGGCCTGCGGCCTGGGCCCGAGTAAAAAGTACAAATGTATTAGTTGGTTGTCAAAGAGGTTGTAAATGCCTATGGAATGGTTTAAAACGTACATTTGTGTTCCAATAAAATATAACATGTTCTAGTTCAGTTCAGTTCAGCTCCCAAAGAGGTGTTACAAATAGAAGCCATTTCTCAATTACTTATTTTGTCAAACAAACAATAACAAAGTTAGCTAAAATTGTATTTAAGCTTATGTGATACAGTTGTCCCAGCCTCTCTGTTCCAAGTTGGATTTTCACACAGGTAGCCCAAGTCAAGAACACATCGAAATTCGTACATTGCCATCTACATCTACATTTATTTAGTCAGCAGTGATCTCATATCCCACTTATTGCTGGTTTTCATTAGACGTCACTTCCGGTCTCGTGAGGAATTTTCATCAGCTGAATTGCACCTTTTGAATAGAATACTCTCTGCTTGATAGCACATGGAGGGCAGTGTTTGCCCGTCATTTGAAGCAAATAATGAGATTCAAGGAGTTTTAACAGCTGATTGAAAGCCAGCAATTCTTGTATAAGCCACTTCACGCTTTCGAGTCCGCCATTTTGAATTGGGGCAAATTAACGCGCGGAAATTTATAGAAATCTGGATCACTTTGGCTTAATTCCCATAACTCCGCTCGATTTTGATGGATTTTCAAAATTTAAACTTCGATAATCAGCAGGCATGCATTCCAGTTGTTGGAGTGAAAACAAGACCAATGTAGGTGTTTTAACTACCTTTTACGAGTCAATCTTCTTTTCACGAATGTATCTTAAAAATTCCAGCTAATTTGCATATTCACGTGCCGATCATTTTATTTTGAAAAAAAAAAAAAAAAAATTTTTCTCGATTTGTAGCCTTCCAATACCCATCATATTATAGGTCATAAGTAACAAAGTATACATCTTGTCTAAAATGGAAAGTTTGTGAAAATCCAACGAAATCGAGCGGAGTTACGGCAAGCCAAAGTGGTCCAGATTTCTATAAATTTCCGCGCGTTTGCCCCAATTCAAAATGGCGGACGAAAGCTAGCGTGAAGTGGCTTATTGAAAGACGAAAATCAATCGCTGTCGTTAGTAATTTCATGACGAAACCAATTTCAACAAATTCCCCACCCCAATTTTCCAACCATAAACAAAGTCAAGCATTTTCCCGACCCCAGGGGCGATGTATGCATCCAATCACTCTGTATTCCCCCACATATCTCCGTGGTTAGCCCGGGGATCGACCCCTCGGGGAAGCCGCTGATACGTGCATTAGCTCGACGTTTAATAGTCTCGCCCCAATCTCCGCGCCAACAAACAAGGAACGCCTGTAATGTGACCTGTCGATTTGAGGTCAAAGAATACGAAGAAGAAGAACGCTCTGCATTTTTAGAGTCGGGTTTCCGCAGGAAGCCCGACTAATTAATACTAGTAGTTACTCAGCTAGATTAGCTTTACAAGTTATTCTGAATAACCTGCTTTATAATATTTAATTAATACTAGTAGTTACTCAGCTAGATTAGCTTTACAAGTTATTCTGAATAACCTGCTTTATAATATTTAATTAATACTAGTAGTTACTCATCTAGATTAGCTTACAAGTTATTCTGAGTAACCTGCTTTATAATATTTAATTAATACTAGTAGTTACTCAGCTAGATTAGCTTACAAGTTATTCTGAGCCGAAGCTGCTTTATAATACTAGTAGTTACTCATCTAGATTAGCTTACAAGTTATTCTGAATAACCTGCTTTATAATATTTAATTAATACTAGTAGTTACTCATCTAGATTAGCTTACAAGTTATTCTGAGTAACCTTTACCAGGGCCGTGCACAGCACAGGGGCAGGGGCAGGGGGGGGGGGAGTTGCCCCCCCCCCCCCCCTAGCAGGGCGAAAAATATACCAAGAAGTACTGAGAACTGTACTATTTTTATTTATTTTTCGCTGTTATATACGTACTGCCCCCCCCCCCCCCCCCCCCCCCCTCCCTTGAATTTTGGGTTATGTACGGCCCTGTTTACCTGTAATCAGTGTTCTTCCTTTTCTCAGTTTGTAATTTTTTTGTCATTTTATGGTAATAAGTTGTTGTTGTTATAATACTTTACTCGTAAAATATCTGCGCGTAATATCTATCAAATTAAACCATCAAATAAGCTGTATGAGTTTCAATCCCGGTAAGCAAGCAAAACCATCTATCAGCACTTACTTTCGTACTTTCGCCGCGTGACTCGTGAATTTACGAAATCCCCTTTGCAATTGCTACCCTGACTGTGATAAACGTTTTGACGATTGGGCTCCCTGTCTCAGTGGTACCGCACGCAGGACTGGGACAGAGTATGGAAACAAAATCCAAGCGGTTTAGTCGGTTTTGTTCACGGCGTTTAGTTTTACTGGCGATATTCCTTAAAACTCTTTATTTATAGCTTCGATTTTAATAATACAATCATAATTTCAATTTTATATAGCGCCCAATTTTGTCCCATTTCAGACCATGTGACCATCTTTTTTTTTTTTGTGAAAGCATGAAACAATACATTGACTATGGAAATATTTTGGACAAAGATTGTTGTTCCCACGAGGCTTGAAATGGGAAATCATTGAAGCACACTGTAATGATCTATTAATCGTTACGAAACAATAAAATGTTCTGACTAGTAATGGTTTGTAGTTTGGTGTAGTCATTATTTAGTATAGAAGTTTCTTCAACCTTAATTGTTTTTTATGTTTTTTTTTGTAAGTTGTTTTCGGGTATAGTGACAAGTAATGATTTCATTGTGTGATTTCTAGCTAATTACAATGATAAGTTTATCATTTTCTTCTTAACTCCAACCTAATCAAGGTGTAAATGATCCCTATTTAGAAACTAATAGCTTGTCATTAATTGCATTGGATATTGCATGATACGACAATGAGGCACGTATATAAACTGTACGTGTATATCGTTTAGATTCACATACAGTGGACCGTAAGACGAGGTAAGGGCCTTCTATGCATATAAAACAATTAACTCGACTTTCTTGTATTTCGCAACATTTTCTCTCTTTTGTATCACTTTCACTTCGCTTTTCCTTTTTGTACTTTTGTTTGTTTAATTTGCTCGCTTATTCCTTGTTTTTTTTCTTCAGTGACTTTGATTGTTTGACTTCCTTTATTCCTTCTATCTTTCCCTTATTTCGTTCTCTTTCTCTCTCTCTTTCCTTTCATTCTTTATCAGTTTCTTATTCTTCTTCCGGCCTTTTTTCTTTCTCTTGGTGTTTCTTGTGTTTGTTTTTTATATCTTTCTTTCTTTTATCTCCGTTTTGTTCTTCTTTCTCTATCAGTTTTGTCTCTCGTTCCTTTTTTATCTTTTGTTCCTTTTCAGTGTTCATACTTTCCCTTTTGAATTTGTATTTTCCTGTCCTTGTTTTCTTTTTATATGTTCTTCATTCACTTCTGCTCTTTTCCTCTCCTCCATGTAGACACAGTGATAAATCAGCACTTCCTTTAATAATACTCCAGTTTCGAGTTGTAGTTAGACACTGCTGTACTCCCTGACAAAAGACGCATTTGCAAAGTTAGCCTCAATTCAGTGTAAATTATGCACAAATACCGACGAGAACGTAAAAAAGTGTTGACATTCAACATAGAAACCATTTTTAATTCCATGGATTATTCTCTGGATTGAGGCTAAGCCTGAGCAAACGCTTCTTTTGTCAAGGAGTACAGCGGTGTCTTAACAACTCGAAACTGGAGTATTGCAATATCACGACCAGATTTACCATGAAGTCACGCAAAACGTACGAATCACGTAAAGCTTACAAATCACGCAAAACTCACGCAACACACAATCATGCTTAGTAAATCACGGAGAAAGTCACGAAAGGCGTGACTATAGTTTCTATATGTTCACGTTTCTATGTTCACGATTGCGTTCAATCTCAATTTTCCCTAAATTAACAAACCACATATAAAGTTATATGGAAATTCATTTAATATTATGTCGCGTCGGTGCCGACTTCAGTGCCTTTCGAGAAATCATATGATCAAAGCAAAGCTGCAATAGACCGAATGCAATAATGGCGTCCAATTTCAATTGCCATTGTTCTGGACTGCCTAGCCTCTCATACAGGGGAAAATGCTTTTGTGTTTCCACATGAACACGATCGAGGCTATAGTCAATCCAGAACAATGATATAATGACAATTGAAATTGGACGCCATTAACTATTGCATTCGGTCTATAGCGGTATTTATTTATGAAATATTTAGTAGTGACTTCTCTTCTTTAGTCTTCAGCATCGCGATGATGTTTTGGCTGTTCGGCACTGCACTCTTGGTCATTACAAGGACTTTCTACACCGGTAAGATTGTGGTATCCCTTCCTATTTCCCTTCTATCCCTCCTTCCATCTTTATTTTCCTCAGTATATTTCCTTTTTTTCCACCATCCATCCACATCCCATCTTCTTTCCCGAATATTTTAGATGCTGCCGATTTTGACCAGAAGCATGGGTGCAACATTCAGCGGTATGCCGACAAGATCGGTTGTTACCATGGTAGCACTACATCCGGTCAACGCGTTCTGATCGAGCAGCTTGTGAACGCGCGCGATCCAAACAGCGACGTTTTCGACGGATGGCTGATCAACTGGTTCAAATGGAAACAATCTATCAATAAGTGAGTATGGGTTCTTTGATAAACTTATACTAACGGTGAGTTTTTTATTGGAGTAGATTTCGTCTGGCGATTTTTATGGTAATTACAGATGAAAACTACATACAATTCTTGTTTGTTTTCCTAGCTTTGCCCTAGCTAGCCCCCCCCCCCCCCCCCCCCCCCCCCCCCCCCCCCCGCCCGGCCGTAGGTTTGGTTACAAGTAGCTTAACTGACTATCCGCTACTTGCTACTGTTCTTTTAGACTTCTCTGTCGTTGCGTCGAGAAAGCCAGAGAGAAGGGATACCAATACGTTGGTTTACAGTTCTTTGGGCAATGTTGGAGCGGACCTGCGTCTCAGAACTTCGCACAGGCAGGTCAATCAAGCAACTGCATTCAACAGTATTTTCGACAATGCCAGAGAAACAACAAGGGCCACGCGTGTATTGGGGGTCAGTGGACGAATTACGTGTACAGAGTGAAGCAGTCCTCGCGTGGAAACGGTCGTGGACACGAACACGGTCGCGGAAACGGTCGTGGACACGAACACGGTCGCGGAAACGGTCGTGGACACGAACACGGTCGCGGAAACGGTCGTGGACACCAACACGGTCGCGGAAACGGTCGTGGACACGAACACAGTCGCGGAAACGGTGACTTGAAGTAAGTAAGGTCATGGTATTTGGAACACGAGAAGGCTACTCTTCTCGGGTTTCCTGTGGCTAGGAGAGAGAGGATTGAGAAGGAAGTACTATGAGGCGCCTCCCAGACCTTCCTCTTCCCTGCCGTTATCACAGGGTACCCAGTACTGGAGTCAAGTCTATCTACTGGAACCGCTTCCTCAATCCCTCGTTGTCTGTCTGTCACGCACTTTAGTCCCCCTATTAAGACCCTGTTGTCCGTTGTTTCCCAAGAGAAGCCTATTTCTTTCCTTACAGATACTGATTGGTAGTCAAAGAAAGGGGTGTAGCACTGAAGCAGGTCAATGAAGCTGCCTTCCTTCCCTTCCCATGAAAACGCATCTCCATACGCTCTCTATCAGTTGACCCTAAATAAATGAACCATTATATGTAGCTGTCGTTGTCAATTTATCATATATATTTTTTCTTTTCTTTTTCAGAGGCACTCAATATGAGAAATAAGCCGATTGTCAACTACCATACTGTGCTACTCAAGGGTGTTTAGCGCTAACTGGCCAATCAATAAAGTTTATATATCCATCTATCTATCTATTAAATATACTGTAATACGTCTGACTATTAGCGTAATAATAATAATTATTATTATTATTAATAATAATAATAAATAAAAATAATGTATATTTGTTATGACTCGGCCATATTGATTGTGTATTACTTACTTTATACGTATAAAGACATGTAAACCCGTTCTATTAAAACGCCGTATCTTAGAGATAATATGTTTTTGTATGTACTTAAAATTAAAATCCCGAAAATTAACTCTTCGGGAGTCCAAAAATATACACCTATTCCAAATATCGTTGTCCGGGCCGAAAGCAACAAGCAAGAAGCTGACGACCGCAAAGGGCATTGGGACTTTCTCCTTATTCATTTATTCATCCGTAGATATTTTAACAACATGCATTTTCAAATGGACGAATAGTTCCAAATGATTGCTATTCAACGCTCGTAGGGATAACTTCTCAAGTACCACGGATAAATTAATTAATTAGGAGATTCCCAAAGTCCTTTGCGGTCGTCAGCTTGTTGCTTGTTGCTTTCGTTGGAATAGGTGTACACCTAATTGCAGAAAGGTTGTCCACCTCGGAAAAGCACATTTACACATTTACACATTTGCACATTTGCACATTTACACATTTGCACTTTTATAAGCGCTGAAATACAACTATCCACCTGAAGTGTTCTGTATAAGACCGCGGCATTCTTATGGCAGTCTACTTCTACTGAATCTATTGACTCTGGGTTCCACTTGCGCAAAACAAATATACACGTGTTGTTGCGAATGTGCAAATGTGCAAATGTGTAAATGTGCAAATGTGTAAATGTGCTTTTCCGAGGTGGACAACCTTTCTGCAATTAGGTGTATATAGAAAAAAAAAACGCACTCACAAGACGTTTTGATCAGCAGTGAGTTTGGACGAGAAGTACTCCTTGGGTTGCCTGTGGCAGGGGTCTGTGGCAAAGAAGAAAAAAAACACAGGAAGATCGCACCGATTAAATCTGAGCTATACATTTAAAAAAAATCAATAATAAACTTCTGGATTAGACCATTGCTCCATCTAGACACATATATAATATTAACGTGTGTTTGGGATGTTCTATTCGGCGAAATGCCATTGTAATGCTAATTGAGTCTGTCCCAAAGGTCGAGTGGCGATCAGATGGCTGGGATGGCTGGCAGATTTATTGCATCAAATGACGGGCTACCTGTGGATTTTACTGCGCCCGCACTACACTTGACGAAAAATCCGCAATATGGCGGACGAAGTGAGTGTGCACAAGACGTTCAGCTAAAATCCACTCTATTCAAGACCAACATTTTAAAATTGAGTGAAATACATCATGAATGCCTTGAGACACATCACTCGAGTAAAGGTTTTCAACAATCACCTTGCTCGAGTTGTCACAAATTCAAGACACCGAACTTCAAGCACGGAGAAAGGTATAAAGCTTACCATGGTGGTGATAGACTAACTTAAGTTAAGCTTATAATATATTCTAAGTTAATTAACCGCTTTACTACCTATTTCGACAAAACTGTAAGAGATGTTCATTAACATAATGTTTCATTCTGACAGTTGTATTAAATAAGACTGCAGTTGTGATTCCAACATACTACATGTAGCTAATTTTCAATTCGATTTTTACTTTCAAGGTTTATATGACTATGATTTGGTGGTGATTGGTGGAGGTTCCGGTGGACTAGCTTGTTCAAAAGAAGGTACATGTCCTCTAACATACACTGAACATATCACAGTCCACAGGCTACCGTAGTGTACCCCAGTCTTTAAGATCACAAATACATACTTATAGTAAGAAGATATTGAAGAATCTAGAGTCAGCTTAATCAATGACAGAAACATCATTTTTGCTCTTTCCATATGAATTGCAGCTCCGCTATGCATCGTCCCGCTTCTCCTAACACTTCTCTTGTGTTCTGATCAGTCCCCACTACCCTGCGAGCAGAGGGAATTTTCTCTGGGCTAAAGTTTTCAAAAGAAAGAAGGGAGAAAATTACCTCTTCTCTGAGACGCTTGTTATCCATGTTGAGCATGTGCGACCGTTACTGTGGAAACAAGCACACGTCATGGACGTATCAGCTTACACATTTTCTCTGGCTGCTTCCTGAGTCTTCGTCAGTGAAAGAGACAGTCTTGAAATAGCCAAACGAAGTGAACTTGCGAATGCATTCGTTTTCGACGCCATTTTGTATTTGTCACTATAAACTGTGGGCTCAGTTAAGGTCATGCGGTGTTTAATATTTGCTCATGCGTGTTACGTATTTCCGTTAAAAAACGGTTTGAAAACTTTTTTGTCATGTGGTTTACCTCCAAAATCAGCGACTTCAAACATAACGATCGTTTAAGAGCAGAGGTCTTCTTCTTCTCCCGACTTCTAGGAAAGGAGTACAGGAAAAGACCTCTGCTAGCAGGGTAAGTCCTAGTCTCCCTCGCAGCCGTGCTAAGTGTCGTCACGCAACGCTCTCTCCCCTCAGACACGGCTGCTTACCCAAGCTGTACATTCCGTTCCAATTGTAGGTGTTTAGCCAATCATATCAAGTTATTCGATATTCATGTTCACTGGTTGTCAACAACTCGACACTCCCAGGCTCATGTTTCGTTGTTTATTTACCTAAGAACATTGCAAAGTTAGGAAATGAATACACATACACGATTTACTAGTCTTCCTGGCAGCCGTGTTTAGTGTATTGGTTTAGTGTATTGCCCAGTAAACTCTTTGATACTCGTTCATATGAAATTATTTCGCTGCAAGGCAAAACGCTTCGTCAATGGACGTCATCTTGTTTGTCACTGGTCTTTGGTATGTTCGGTATGGCGTGAACCTTGGCCTGTTTTTGGGCAAAGAGCTCTGATTGGCTAATTCTGTGGAATGGAATGTTTAGCTTGGGTAAGCAGCCGTGTCTGAGGGGAGAGAGCGTTGCGTGACGACACTTAGCACGGCTGCGAGGGAGACTAGTGCTATAAATCTGCGACATTGCACACACGCTCGTTTTCTATTTCTTCATAAATAATAATAACAATAATAATAATAATAATAATAATAACAACAATAATAATAATAATATTTAATAATATCTGACAATATAAACTCCATTGTATCTTTATTGTTCTCTCACAGCTGCAAGTATTGGTAAGAAAGTTGCCGTTCTGGACTATGTTTCTCCATCTCCACAAGGTAATTGTACAGCACTGATGTCATTCTCCCAGTATGAAGATAGTTACATGTACATGTATGTTGCGTGAATTGTTACCAACATCTGACTATTTAGAAACCTGGCTTTCATGTCAGTGTTTTGAGGTCATATCTTTTGTACATGTCATATCTTTTAATACAGCTGCCCCTTTCTTGCAGGCACTACTTGGGGTCTCGGTGGGACGTGTGTTAATGTTGGTTGTATTCCAAAAAAGCTTATGCACCATGCCTCTCTTCTCGGAGAAGCCATAAAAGTGAGTTTATGTAAATACGTTTAATACTAGACAACGCTTTCGTATCAAGTCAACTCTGAAGTATGATTCACTTTGACCAGTTGTCAGTGATTCCAAAGTAAATTATTTGAATATTTTGGTGTACTTTTATGGTTCAGGATTCGCGGAAATATGGTTGGGAGACTCCAGAAAATGTACAATTTAACTGGTGAGTTTTGTGAACTCCTTTTTGTCTTCTTCTTCCTCTTCCTCCTCTTTTTCCTCCTCCTACTCCTCCATCTGCCCCTGACTTGCCTACCACTTCCTCTTTCCTCTTACACTGACAAGAGGAAAGAGGAAGTGGTGTACATGTACTTAATTATATGCAAGTGAAATTGTGTACACTGTAAACCCTTTCTATTTACTGTAAACCCTTTCTATTGTGTACACTCTAAACCCTTTCTAAAGACTGTCAAATGTTGCCATTAGGGATGTTTTAGTGACAGGAGTTCAGAATCACATCAAGTCTCTAAACTGGGGGCATAGAGTACAACTACATGACAAGTAAGATATACTCCTTTTGATATCTATCTATTACATGTAGTTACTGTAGTCTTCTTGATCACTTAATTATGTGTCTGATTGATGCAAAAGTGAATGAAAGCAATCATTAAACTTTAGGTCTCAGAAAAGCAATGAATCTTGGCAAATTTTAGGCAAATATCTGTGTCTCAAAAAATAGTCTGAAAAAACTTAGTGTGTAATCGCAGAGTTTTGAAGTCTCAAAGCTTGGATTTTTTTAAACAAGGATGTCATAGTCTTGGTGAGTCCATTCTGTGTCCCTTACTGTATGTTGACAACGTGGAAGTGCTGTGAGTTACTGCCTCTCATAAATCAGTCAGTGTTTTCTTTGTTCTCTGTCAGAAAAGTGAAATATCTACCTGCTTTGGGTTCTTTTGTGGATCCTCATACAATTAAAGCTGTTGGAAGAACAGGACAGGAGGTAAATATATAAATGATGTTAGTGATGATTCTAGAGTGTAATGTGATGGCGGTGATTTTATTTATTTATTTTATTTATTTATTTAATTCAATATTTCTACAGGAATATCCAGTTTAGCCAAGGGCTAGTTTAAATGGAGTTCTGCATAAAATAAATATGTATATATTATAAATAAACTAGTCGTTTCTAATAGAAAGTGAAATGCTGCGATGTATCGACTATTGAATTCAATGTGTGGTTCCTGATTTGGTTTGTTTGCGTGACTGATCTGTTCTAGTAGCTGTCACAATGTCAGTGAACTCGATCACTGGCAGTCATCAGCTTATATCAAGTCGAGACACTACTGTCTGTCTTTGCCCACCAGCATTACCTATGCAAAATAGAACGCAAGCAGTTGTCCGCTGGATCTGGACGTGACTGAGCACACAACAGCGCTGAAAACTCATAAGAGAACATCGTCTTCCCCTTGAAATGTCACTAAATTGCTCATGACCCCGATGAATGCTTCCAGCAATGAATAAAGTTCATTTGACATCATGGATTTGTAGAAAACGAACACTTTCCTGGCTTGAATCAGCGAAAAATATAAAACGATACTCCAACCAGTATATTAAATTCGATTGAACGTGTTGTGAGTGCGCACTGATCACAAGTACCGTGGGCTCAAAATCATCCAAACCTATACATACCTACCGTGAAATGTTGTCGAGACTCTCGTTGCATGCACATGACACAGGAACTCCGTCAAGATTAGTTTCGCTGCTCGCCTGACGGCTCGCAGCAATAAATAATAATAATTATAATAATAATAGCAATAATAATAATAATAACAATAAATATAAGACCCAAAACATCAGTGATGATGATGATCGTGATGATAATGATAATGATGGTAATATTGATGTCAGTGGTGATGATGACATGATGTCAGTGGTGATGATAATAATAAACTTGAAGTAGAGTAGAATAATTGTGATAATGATGGTAATGTTGATGACAGTGGTGATAATGATGATGGTGATGATGATGCTATAGCACTTGGTGATGATGTTGATGGTGATGATGATGATAGTGGTGATAGTGATGATGATAGTGATGATGATAGTAATGATGATGATGATAGTAATGATGGTTTTATCTATTGTTTTACCAGGAAATATTGACAGCTGAAAACATTGTTATTGCTGTTGGAGGAAGACCAAGGTTCCCAGACAATGTAAGTAGTGTTTTTATCCATGACAACATTCTTTTATTACATCTTACAGTGTAAATACATTTTCTTTTTCAGGTTCCTGGAGCTAAGGAGCACTGCATATCAAGTGATGATCTTTTCTCCCTTAAACGACCACCTGGAAAAACGTAATGAACCCACATCATCATCATCACCATTGTCATCATTATCATTATCATCAGTGACTTCATAATTAAATTTTTCATCATCATCATTATCACCACCACCATCGATTTCTTTTTTCATTATTAGGGAATTTAAACTTGACAAAATCTACTATAGGGACGTCAACCAGAAGTGTAAATAACTTCTGTTCGGGGTTTCGTACATTAGAGATTTAGTCCAAGCCTAAGCCTGTGAGGTTACTTTATCCACAGGGAATACCAATTATGAAGGTATGAAACTCCGAACAGAAGTTATTTACACTTCCGGTTGACGTCGCCATCGTAGATTTTGCAAAGCTTGAACTGCCTTATCGTCATCATCATTATGTCGATATGATTTCATTTTTTTTAATTAACGTGTTTTTCTAAATGTTTCTGTTTGTTTTTGTTTTAGGCTTGTGATTGGAGCTTCTTGTATCCAAATTGTGGTTTAGAAAAATTCCCTCTTCGAGTCCTCCTCTCTTCCTCCCTCCCTCCCATTCTCCCTCCCATTATCCCTTCCACTTCTCCCTCCTTTCTATCATTCATTCAAAATTTCTCGTTTCAGACACACAGTGCAACATTGCGCGCAACATTGCCAGCAACACGTACTGCAGTATTGCAGCGTGTGTTCATTCCTGCAACATGTTGCACAGAATATTGCTCAATGTTGCTGAAGTAGAATCGATTGCTACTTCAGCAACATTGCGAGCAACAAATCACGTTGTGTGAGCGTGCGCTAGTCAATTGTACGCAACATCATCTTTTGTTCAAACCCTTGACTGCAATGCTCGTAGATGTGGCGCTAGAATGTGCAGGGTTTCTCTCTGGTCTGGGTTATAACTCGTCTGTAATGATGAGGTCGATACCATTGCGTGGATTTGACCAGGTAAACTGGACCTTTTTACAATAATAATCATCATCATCATCATCATTGTCACTGCCGTCATCATAAGTGTCAATGTCATCATTATAATTGTCATCATTGTCACTATCATCATAATAATTGTCAATATCATCATCATAATTGTCATCATCATAATTGTCACTATCATCATCATTGTCACTATCATCATCATCATTTGTGCTATTTTGTTTTTGTGTACGTAGGGGAGGGGTCGAAATGTTATTACTTAACAATTTAGACTTTTCGTGTGCCCCCCCCCCCCCCCCCCCCCCCCCCCCCCCCCCTCCCAGCTTAGACGTTCTAAATCTCCGAACTCAACACATCTCAATCCAATTCAACATTGTATTTCTATTAGAAATATTACTGTAAGCGAACACCTCTCCTAAACAACGGTGGTCGCTTACGAGAGGTTTTGCTTGATACCATTTTTGACCGAAGAAAACTGTAAATTGTGGCGACACTTCGATCCGGTGGACAGATTTAGAGTCCACTCAGCTCAGCCGATGTTCTCTTTCTCTTCAGACTACAACATCCTGTGGTTCGTCGCATTGCTATAATTACAAGCGTAATACACCAGTACAAAAGGCACAGAATACTTTGCGGGCCTTTCTGAAGCGTTACAGGGGTTGGAATCAGTTGACTTGCATTAGGAGTAGGCATACTGATTGTGATGATGGTAACCATGGCGATTGTGAAGAGAAAAACAGAAGTAAAAGTGAAGTTGAAAGGATGGAATGTTGTAGGTCTTCAAAAACACGTTCATATTCCCAAAAACAACCCGACAAAGACACTTTGCTTCAAGATACGACTGATAGAAGCCACAATCAGGGTCCGAGAACGATTCTGAAGGAGAACGATAAAATGATGTGGAGGTATCTAGACAAAGAGCTCGACAACCTCAAAAAACGTGCACCAAACCCAACACAAAAACCACTAAACGACTAAAACCGAACTCAAACTCTTTCCCTATGAAGGGGCAAAGTACGCTAGTTTCGTTCAGAAATCAACAGGAATTACAGGTGAAACAACATGGGAAGAAAATACATAAGGACGACGAGAAGCCCAAGAACAAACGAACAATTCCACCAAGTTTGTTAAAGGATATCAAGAACTGTGTTGATACCGAAGACCATCACATTATCAGTAAAGTTGAGGACAAAAGCGGTGACATTGTGTCTGTGGAATGGTGCTATGCTTATGTCAATCCTAAGCCCAAACATCGTGTAAGAGGAGGAAGAGCTAAACTACATCACATATGTAGAGTTTGTAGACGCACTTGCTTGCATCTCTTAGGAACGTACGGGACTGGAGACAGGAAGTGTTTGGCTTGTGCAGCAGCAGAGACGGGATGGAGTAGTGATGACGTACCTGCGTGGTATTTCCACACACAATGCAAGCATTGTAGACGACGTTCCCTCTAGCTACCAACACCCAAGGGCCGGTATGGCCGTATCTGAGAGGGGCTGGGGAGAGGGAAGGAGGAGGACTGAGGACGAGGGAGATATGTCCAAGTCTGTCCTTAGTCTGTCCAAGTCACCCTCCTTGTCCCCAGTCCTCTCTTCCTCTTCCTCCCCAGTGGGTATGTTGACAGGTTTTTCTCTCAAGGTCCCGGGATCGATTTCGGCAAAAACGACATCATCTGGTACATCAGCCAATGTCGCTCTTGCAATCCATTCCATCAAATTCTTCATGTCAGTGATCGTCTGTTCTTTCATCTTGTCGCTAAACGCTGGCCATCCCAGTACTTTATTGGCATCGTTAATCCATTCGTCACTCCAGTAGCGCTCATTTAGTTTACGCCTGTATGCTGTGACCGCTTCTTCGTTACGTTCTCTTCTTGCAAAAGGAGAGGCGCGTTTCTTCAGTTCTTTGATGACGTTCTCTCGTACTCTTGGGATAAAGATTGAAAGTCCTGTTGATGAAGCCTTGAAATTGAAAAAAAAACATTTTAGCTACGATTAGAAAGGAAAGAATCGGATTATAAACCCGCTCGATAAAAAAACGTGAAAAGAAAACGAAAATGAGAATGTGGAGTGGAGTTTGCTTTTGAAATCGGATGTGAAAGTTACTCTGACAGAGAAATACCGAGAATTTCCCATCAACATTTTAAATTCCTTTCCTAGTGAAGAAATATTTTTGCATGTATTTGCTGATGAAATCCAGACTTACTTTTTAAAGTAACATATATAAAGTAAAATATATTGTCAACTATGCGGACATCAGCTGGATCTTTGCACTCTGGTTCTATTGGCAGATAGAACACCGTAGACACTTCGCATTGTACAAGCAGTTTGGCACAGAACGAACACGGTCGTCTAGAGAGATACACTTGGCATCCTTTTACTCGTTCTTGTCCAAACTTGTTAAGCGCACTGACTGCTGCGTGAACTCCATCTTGGCTGCAATCTACAGACAATGCTCGATCGTTTGGTAGCACGACAACAGCGCCTGTTTTGTCGAGCGATGACTGATACGTTTCTTGTTGGACAGGTTTGCCTTGGAATACTGACTTTCATCTTGTACATCTCCATGTTGTACAGAACCCCGACTTACTGCTCCAAAGTTGTTTGGACATTCAGCGAGAGCTGACATTTCCATCAAAAGCGCTGTGTTCATGAACATATCTGGCTTGTTGATGCGAGGATGTCGCTGTTCATATCCTTCTTGTTGGCAGTTCTGATCGTCTTGATCTGGAAGCGAATACGAAGCTATTTCGTCTTCTTCTTGCTAGTTTTCGTTCGATATTGGTCAAAGACTACAAGTGAACTGACGATAACACTTCTTGGTGCGAAATTTAACTAGACGCTTTCATAAGCGTTCACTCGTGCCCTGGTGCGATTGAGCACTGGGATGCATTGTAGCATGAAAGAAGTATACTTTATATGGGCCTCCACCTTCCATTCGGTGAGGGACTGAGCTGTGACAAACGAAGAGATCAGGAACGAACTGAACTGACCGAGACACACGTTTTCATTCTCACCCCAGACAATTTTCTTTGAACTTCTTTATAAAGGTATTTTTGGAAAAAGTACAATCCTGGCAAGGAAACTCAAGCCATTCAGAATTAGCTCGTTGATTAGATAGGGCGGGAATATTCCGTCCCTCCAATTACGAGATGTGTAAAATCTGTCTAGCAAGAGTTGCTTTAGTGTTTATCATTCCCGTTCACAGTCATACTCGATTGCAGATTGTGCCTAGTCATACGACTTAAACATTTCTCAATGTTTAGATCTGAGATAACGATTATAGTCGGATCAAATCAGTGTTTGGTTACTTGTTGGGTGACTCGGTAGAACATACAGAATTTGGAATCGCCCGGCACTCGACAACATAATACCGCCGGGCCAGCTCAGAATTTGTATAAACAACCAACATCAAGAAATCATACTTAGATTTGGAGAACTAGTCAGCTAGATATCTTTACGCAGTTTGTTTACGTGATTGATTCTGACAACTAACAACTGAACTTTGCCCCTTGACCTCCGGTGCCTCCTGATTGGTTTGTGATTTGTAATCTCTCTTGTGGTCAGACTTCTTGTCTCCTTCCATTTTGCGACAACTACTAACAAAACAAAAACAAACAAACAAGACGGTCTCCAATCTAAGACTCGTGCCCCGGCCTTAGGCCTGGGCACGAGTAAATACCACTGACTAAACTTTCACTTTTGATTTCATCTTCGTGTCTTGACCCGTCTCGCCTTCGACACGCGATTGGCCAGACACATGACACTTATGTCGTGACATCTTTAACGGGGATTCCCAGACTGATCGAAATATGAAGAAACTAGACGCTTTAATAAGCGTTCACTCGTGCCCTGGTGCGTTTGAGCACTGGGATGCATTGTAGCACGAAAGAAGTATACTGTACAGTACTGTATATACCGCTAACAGCGTGTGCATTTGTATGTGAGATAAGCGTATTAGACATACTTCCTTCAAATCGTTTTTTCTGACGATCACAAGACGACATAACTTTCCCCTAACAAGGTTTGTGAAGAAAGAGGTCGACTGTCGATAAAACCTCATAGATCAACTTTTAGTGATCTCGTTCCCAGACCCACTCAATTGCAGATTGTGCTTAGTCATCAAAGGTGTATTCACTGCTTAAAACATTTCTCTATATTTAGATCTGAGATAACGATTATAGTCGGATCAAATCAGTGTTTGGTTACTTGTTGAGTGATATGTGTATTCACTGCTAAAACATTTCTCTATATTTAGATCTGAGATAACGATTATAGTCGGATCAAATCAGTCTTTGGTTACTTGTTGAGTGATAGGTGTATTCACTGCTTAGCATTTCTCTATGTTTAGATCTGAGAACGATTATAGTTATCAACTCAGTGTTTGGCTGTCAGACTTCTTGTCTCCTAGTTGAGCCACTTTATAAAGGTATTTTTGGAAAAAGGACAATCCTGGCAAGGAAACTCAAGCCATTCAGAACTAGATATATTTTCGTGATAGATTCTGACAAGTAACAACTGAACTTGCCCCTGCTTGACCTCCGGTGCCTCCTGATTGGTTTGTGATTTGTAATCTCTCTTGTAATGAGACTTCATGTCTCCACCTTCCAATTCATAACCGGACCAACAAAAAAAACAAAAAAGACGATCTGCAATTTAAGACTCCTGTCCCGACCTTCGGCCTGGGCACGAGTAATCAGCCAACAAAGTGAAAGGAATTGGATTGGTCAGTTCAAAACTAGTCTCCTATGCACCCGTTCTTAGTTTCGGGATCCCTGTGCTCCCTCTCCACAGGGAGCACAGGGATCCCGAAACTAAGAACGGGTGCATAGGAGACTAGTTCAAAACCGGAAATCCCCAGAAAAATCATGTGATTGGTTCTATAAACACAGACGTGTTATGACCTCAAAAGCAATGGTTGGGCTGCCTGTGCCTATACCTTGGATGTACGAACGGAAAATTACCCTCTTTGACTTCAAGGTCGTAGATAGTTCCTTTCTTCCCTCGACGACCCAAAGTCAGAGAGAGGGAAGCAAAGGACTCTCTGCTCGCAGGATAATGGCATTGATGATGGATTATTGTTGCCGCAGATGTTCTTACGTCATATATGCTAGACTGTGAACAGTCCCCCTTTTCCCTCCAGACTCAGTCGAACGAGAGAAAAATTTTCCTGGACTCGCGACTTTTTTACTCTCCCCAATCCTCGCGCGTCCGGGATTGTTTTTCTCTCGTTCGACTGAGTCTGGAGGGAAAAGGGGGACTGTTCACAGTCTACATATATGCGAGAGTGAAATTTGTATGAATTGTCCCCAAAATGGAGTTGATAAATGCGGGGGCGAATGGGGATTTTTTGCAATATCTGATTACCAAGAAAAGAGGGAAGACTGAGTGACATATTTACAAGTAATTTGCAGTTAGTGATATAAAAACAAAAATATTTCAACAAATTTGTTTACCGTGATTTATTAGTAAGCATGTTACATTAAGAATAAATAAAAATTGATGATGAATATTAATTGTTGCCTACATTTTTCCAGTTCGTTGTTTTACAATAATTTGCCTTTTAATACTGCAATATTACACAGTACACGACCTTATTGCCGTGACATCATTCAATGATGTCGTTTGCAAGAGAATTGAAAAGTTATAGCATTGCAAATCAACAACACACACATTGAATTGATCATAACAAATACAGAAAACAATATGCTAAAATAGAGTACTACTTTTTAAACTACCAAGTATCATTTCTTGGCCAAAACAATATTTGATATCCTTGGAAATTTAGGAGTATGCAGTGGGTAGGAGGATAATGATGGGGGAGGCGTGGGTACCCTTTCCTTCTCCCTACCCTCCTCGCAAGTCTTCTCTTCTTACACACCCCTGGGTCTCCAAGGAAGTGGTTTTGATGGCCTTGTCTACAAGTGTATGTGTCGTATAGCGACACTTGATTCATTAACTGTTGGAGTACTCTTTGATCCATAGCACGTAATCATCTTGTCATGTGCGTGCTTGAGATTTTCAGGACTTGCATTAATCTTGGGAATGACAAAATTTTTGACGCCAGCTTGTAGTAGCATAGGTATGCATTGTATACATGGGACTTCATTAATGAAAAGCACTGAGGATTTGTCTTTCAGGTTGCGCTTGTTACGTGTCAGTAGGGCATTCTGCTCGGCATGGATTATGTATGGCTCCTTTTTCTTTCTTTCTTGATCTGTGTTGGAAGCTCTTGGGAATTCCCCATACAACGCCTTGGCAGGGAACCCATTCCAACCAATGGCTACTATTTCACTGTGCAACATCAGTACACACCCCACCCCTCTAGTGGGATCATCGCTCCTTTGGGAGAGCATTTGAGCTAGTCTGCTCATGTGGAGTGCAAGCTTTTGCCACTCCTCGTCACTTGGATTTGGAGAGTCATCTTTCAGTCGTGTTACAACTTCATCTTGGATGGGAGACTGCGCGCCATTGGCTGTAACAATGGCACTGGCATCCATGACTTCAGTTGGCTGATTTTCATCTTTCAGATTTAATCCATAAGGATTAATTTCAACAAAGCGGATGTCATCATGGACATGAAGAACTGTAGTGTGGGCGATCCACTTCATGAGATTCTGAATGTCCTCAGTGATCTGAGTCTTCAAGTCATCAAATGCTTGCCATCTGAGCACACGTTTTGCATGTATTCCTACCCAGTCGTCATCATTCCAGTATTTATGCATTAGTCCCCTCAACAACTCTTCTTCTGCACCTGACTGTGGAGACTGTGACCTGTATGGAGATTGCCTGAGATCTTGGAAGATTCCTGCATCGATTTTGGGAACCTTGATTGACAAGCCAGTGTTGGAAGTCTGTAGGATGATCGAATCACACAATAAAATCAATATTACGTTAACTCCATGCCTCCGCCACCTTCATCACCACCGCCAGTGTCACCACTAGCACCATCATCATGCATCAACATCTTCACTATCAAATCAAGTGTTACATTTTTAATTAGCAAATTTAAATACTATTGTAGTTTATTTATCATTCTATTTATTGTAAAATATTATCTCATTATGTCAGTGTTTTCAATTGTAACTAGTATTGTTCTGTAATTATTGTAATCAGTAGTTATTGTATCTAGTGGGCCAAATTGGAAACCATTATTATTGTATTGCTGTCGTGTATACCCACTTAAAATAAAGATTATTATTATTATTACTATCAACATCTTCACTATTTAATCATCACCACCACCACCACCATCATCATAACAGTCTCGTTCCTTTCCCAACTCCTTCCCTAGCAGGGGGACTCCCATGTGATAGGGGCAGGGGTGATCGTCGGATCAAAGCGGATGTCATCAGGGACATGAAGAACTGTAGTGTGGGCGATCCACTTCATGAGATTCTGAATGTCCTCAGTGATCTGAGTCTTCAAGTCATCAAATGCTTGCCATCTGAGCACACGTTTTGCATGTATTCCTACCCAGTCATCATTCCAGTATTTATGCATTAGTCCCCTCAACAACTCTTCTTCTGCACCTGACTGTGGAGACTGTGACCTGTATGGAGATTGCCTGAGATCTTGGAAGATTCCTGCATCGATTTTGGGAACCTTGATTGACAAGCCAGTGTTGGAAGTCTGTAGGATGATCGAATCACACAATAAAATCAATATTACGTTAACTCCATGCCTCCGCCACCTTCATCACCACCGCCAGTGTCACCACTAGCACCATCATCATGCATCAACATCTTCACTATCAAATCAAGTGTTACATTTTTAATTAGCAAATTTAAATACTATTGTAGTTTATTTATCATTCTATTTATTGTAAAATATTATCTCATTATGTCAGTGTTTTCAATTGTAACTAGTATTGTTCTGTAATTATTGTAATCAGTAGTTATTGTATCTAGTGGGCCAAATTGGAAACCAGTATTATTGTATTGCTGTATTTGTATACCCACTTAAAATAAAGATTATTATTATTATTACTATCAACATCTTCACTATTTAATCATCACCACCACCACCACCATCATCATAACAGTCTCGTTCCTTTCCCAACTCCTTCCCTAGCAGGGGGACTCCCATGTGATAGGGGCAGGGGTGATCGTCGGAAAATTTGATTGAAACCCTTAAAGGGGGACTCTGACGAAAATCGTTCGAAATTTAATTTAGCTGAAACTTCATTGAATAATTCTTCAAGGGTCTAATAATCACTAGTTAAAATATTTTTTCGATATTCCAGAGGGAAGTACTATATTTTTATGAATCTTTAGAGGTGTCAGTGACGTCATCTACTCAACCCAACATTCAGCTCCATACATTTCTTTGTATTTTGTGAGTCAAAATATCTCAATGTTTTGTTCAGATCACAGCTCTGCATTGAAGACAACTGGTCAGACAATCAATCCTAAGCACAAATAATGTAAGAAAACTCCTTCACCCAAACTTTTAGCTTCATAGAAATAAAATAAAATAATTCAAGAAATAATAATAGATTTATATAGCGCCAATTACGAAAGAAATGTATGGAACGAAGCCGTGTTGATTGTTTGGGTTGAGTAGATGACCTCACTGACACTTCTAAAGATTCATAAAAATGTAATACTTCCCATAGGAATTTTGAGAAAACACATTAACCAGTAATTGTATGGCTCTTTGAGATTATTTCAGTGAAGTTTCAGCTAAATTAAACTTCGATCGATTTTCGTCTAAGTAGCACTTTAAAGATCATCATCAGAAAATATGTCACTGCCATAGTCTGAATCACTAGCACTGTTATCATCATCTTCTTTATCGCGGATATCATCAGGGGACAAGTGAAACAGACTGAAGGCTTCCTGGTGCCCATTGACCCATGACTCGCTGCTGTTTTCACAGAAAAGCACAAAAATGCATTAGCAATATTCTGACGTAACATATATTCCAGCATTGATGGGTTCCTTAATTCAGTGAAAACCAAAACTGAATAGAAAATCAACAAATTCTTTTGAAAAACTATAAAACGAGCTTGAAAATTAAAGTGGATTTTATTCCGAGCGCTTCTTGTCACTTTGCGTACTGTACTATCCAATCCTCGATCCAACACCTGTAACTATCATTGTCAACACGTATCTTGTTCCCAGTCTTTTGCAACCTCTTGCATGCCGGGTTACTAAGCTTCGTATTTAATTTACAAGATGGCGGAAAATGGCGGGTATTAAATAGCGCCTGTATCCAAGTGTTATACTTTTAGCAAAGCTGTTTGGGGGTATTTATTTTAACCATTTCATTTAGACAATAATAGTTTGACAAATAACAATTTATTGTAACTTCGGAACTGCGCGAAGCCCCGTATCAGAGGTGATTCAGATTGCCGGCCAAAATTCAGCCGGCGATTGCACTTTCTCAGCCGGCTAATTTCGCCGGCAGCCGGCACTTAGCGACAACCCTGGTAGAAAGGAGAGTCTAGCGTCTGGATTGAGGCCACCAAGGATTGTAATATGTCCATATGTCCATGTCCATTTCTTTAACATTGTCACAAATGGTCTTAGCATTTCAAAAACGGTGTGCCTTTACGCACATTTATGTTGTAGAAAAATACGAGATAAGGATTGTGCATTCTCGTACCCAGACCCCTAACCCTTGATTTGTCCCAGTGATGAGAGGGATCTGGGTGCGAGAATAATGATATGTGATGATTATAAAATAAATACCAATTCTAGTAAGTATCATTGATTCATTCTCAATACTCCACTTTGGGATATGTTTAGACAATTGCTGTACCCCTCGAAGTTCGAGTCTCGCCTTATTCCCCGAATTTTTTTCTCGACCAGAATAGGCGACTTGCATGATGGCGTCATATACTACAAGTACCAGAATGCTTTGCCCATTTTCTTTTGTTAGATAATTAGCACTAATTGTCTTGCTATTCTCATGAGGGAATAAAAATCTGAACAAGAAAGAAAATTCCCAAAGCATTCTGGAACTTGTAGTAAAACAACGTCATCATGCAAGTCGCCTATTCCGACTCAACGCGCGTAATACGTATGATGTTGGGCTTCCTGTGCGCGTCCCGTAAGACCGCGCGTTGGAATGCAGTATTGAAACGTTTGGGCTGCCTGTGGTAAACCCATGTTTGCCGGCCCTGAGATTCACCTTTCGCACAAGATCGAAAATACCCATCTGAACCATGGGAGGTCCATCACGCTCACCCAACCTCTGTCTCAAATTGTGTTGGTTTTCTTGCTTCTTTTCCAGCAAATGGCGGAACTAATAGTGTCCTACATGGAGCGACACGGTACCAGGTTCCTACGGCAGTGCGTTCCTGTTTGTATTGAGAAGACGAGCGTGGGAAAGTTAAACGTCACGTGGAAGAATATTTCCTCAGGGGATGAGAGCGGGGAAGAATTTGACACCGTTCTAATGGCTATAGGTAAGCGCGCATTTCTGTAGAAAACATAATCAATATTACCCATGCTCCCTTTCGGTATGGGCACATAGTTTAGTGCACTTTTACGGACAACGTTTTTTAAACAGCAGTATCCATATTAATTGATCGTTTCAAATTGATGTAAAACAGTGTTTTATCATATAACAAGTGTCAGTGGTATACTGGCTGATAACAACATCGTAAAATCCACATCAACACCGCTACCAGTGGCCAGTGGTGATATCATTGATATCTTCACATGGATTTCGAAAAAAAGAGAAAATCTGTGTTTTCTACCACTGATTGTTATATGATAAAAAGTAAATTATGGCTGCTTGGAGATACAGAATTTATCTTCTCATGTTGAGAAATATCGCACTTGTTTGCTGCGCTCACTCGTGAGATATCAGTCTCAACACTCGACGATAAATTCCATTCTTGATATCCTCTATGTATTGCTGACAGGTCGAGATCCTTTGACTTCAAATCTTGGTCTCGAAAAGGTTGGAGTCGAAGTAAATCCAAGTACAAAGTATATCATTGGCGTGAACAATGAACAAACCTCAGTTTCGAATATCTACGCGATAGGAGACGTTCTGCAGGTAATGCTTACTTCCTCGTCCTCAGACTTCTCCCGGGCCTTTTTTAGCACAGGAAGCCCGCTTCACAGTTACATTATAACATGGACAAACATGGACTATTTCAACGAAGAGGACCTTATGAAATGTTCATAATTTAAATAATGTCTTTTTAATTCGAGTAATTCTTGCAATATTTTCCACGACAGAGATTGTCACTGTCTTGTGGTCTACAAGCTATGGAGCCTGGGATTTGCTCTTTTTCAAGCGCGTATTTTAATGATTACTTTCCTTCAGGACCGTCCCGAGTTAACGCCAGTTGCTATCATGGCGGGAAAACTGCTAGCGAGAAGAATGTTTGGTGATTCAGATGTGCATATGGATTACGACAATGTAGGTTCTAGAACTACTTATCAATGGCACATTAGAGGCGTTTTCGTATGAGTGGGAAGTTACGCCGGTACCGTGCTGTGCCGTATTGAAAGAGTTTGATTGGATGAGATGCATCTGCACGCTTTTTGATTGGTTCAGAAAGGAAGCCATTTGAGTGTCACGGTACCACAGGGTTCCCACTCATACGAAAACGACTCTGACTGATGTATGTCATGATGATATATATTATTATATTATCACTCTGTAAAGCGCTATTGACATACTATGAAATAGCGCTATATAAATAAAGATATTATTATTATTATTATTATTATTATGTATAAAGCTGAAGCTCTCTAGCTGCAGTCTCTTGCGGGTGACCACCTTGATTATATCCCATCATGCACCGCACGGCTAGCTGTAGGACATTAACATAATCAGTGATATTTTTGACTGTAGGTTCCTACAACTGTCTTTACTCCACTTGAGTATGGTGCCGTAGGACTGTCAGAAGAACAAGCTATTAAACTACACGAATATGACAACCTTGAGGTTAGTGATGCCGTGACTGCGATGCCGTGACAGTGATGTCGTGACAGTGATGTCGTGACAGTGATGCCGTGACAGCGATGCCATGACAGTGACTGTGATGCCGTGACAGTGACTGTGATGCCGTGACAGTAATGCCGTGACAGTGATGCCGTGACAGTGATGTCGTGACAGTGATGCCGTGACAGCGATGCCATGACAGTGACTGTGATGCCGTGACAGTGATGCCGTGACAGTGATGCCGTGACAGCGATGCCATGACAGTGACTGTGATGCCGTGACAGTGACTGTGATGCCGTGATGCCGTGACAGTGATGCCGTGACAGTGATGTCGTGACAGTGACTGTGATGCGTGACAGTGACTGTGATGTCGTGACAGTGACTGTGATGCCGTGACAGTGACTGTGATGCCGTGACAGTAATGCCGTGACAGTGATGCCGTGACAGTGATGTCGTGACAGTGATGCCGTGACAGCGATGCCATGACAGTGACTGTGATGCCGTGACAGTGATGCCGTGACAGTGATGCCGTGACAGCGATGCCATGACAGTGACTGTGATGCCGTGACAGTGACTGTGATGCCGTGACAGTAATGCCGTGACAGTGATGCCGTGACAGTGATGTCGTGACAGTGACTGTGATGCCGTGACAGTGACTGTGATGCCGTGACAGTGACTGTGATGCCGTGACTATGACTGCGATGCCGTGACATACATACTGCCAACTTTTCATCTTGTTATGTTTTATAAAGTCGTTTATCTTTTCAAGGTGAATCTCATAATGGCTAACGTGTTTCTCTAGGTGTATCACGCATTCTATAAACCACTCGAATACACTATAGCAGAGCGAGGCGACGATATCGGTTACATCAAGGTATTACTAACACTGAAGAAAACCTCCTGTAAGCCGACCGCAATGAGGGTGGTCGCTAGGTTCAGATGTTTCTTTCACTGTTCCTTTACTTTCATTTCTTTTTTATTTTCCATTTAATTTCTTTTCCTTTTCTATTGTTTCCAGTTTCCCCTCCTTTTCCTTTCTTTTCCTTTCGTATTACCCTCTTTCCTTTCGTTTACTTCCCTTCTCGCTTTCAATGTTTACTATTTTTTTTCCCTATAGCTTCCTCTCAATAATATATTCTAAAGCGTCTTTATGACTTTCTCGTTTGATTCCAGGCGATATGCCGCAAGGAAGGTCATCAAAAAGTCCTCGGCCTTCACTACCTTGGACCCAGTGCTGGCGAGGTCATGCAGGGCTTTGCTACAGCTATGCGGTAAGTCGGTGTTTGATATACAATCCTTGACATCTATACACTGGAACCTTGGGGTAATTCGCTTTTGCTACAGTGATACCTCGCCCAAGAAATCTGGCGCAAGAGTATCTTTCTCTTCCGTAACCCAGGATATGTCCGCCAATCTGACACGCAGCTGCTTAGAAGAGCTGTTGTGATTGGATAATACAAACAATAGAATTCATTATCTACTATTGTCTACTCGTTCTATTGTTTTGTTTCTATTGTTTTACTCTAATAGAATTGACCCAATTGGCATAGATCTTCTAAGAGCTGCAGGTCTGCCCACCAGAACACAAGCACAATAGAATTCATTATCTACTATTGTCTACTCGTTCTATTGTTTTGTTTCTATTGTTTTACTCTAATAGAATTGACCCAATTGGCATAGATCTTCTAAGAGCTGCAGGCCTACCCACCAGAACACAAGCACAATAGAATTCATTATCTACTATTGTCTACTCGTTCTATTGTTTTGTTTCTATTTGTTTTACTCTAATAGAATTGACCCAATTGGCATAGATCTTCTAAGAGCTGCAGGTCTGCCCACCAGAACACAAGCACAATAGAATTCATTATCTACTATTGTCTACTCGTTCTATTGTTTTGTTTCTATTGTTTTACTCTAATAGAATTGACCCAATTGGCATAGATCTTCTAAGAGCTGCAGGCCTACCCACCAGAACACAAGCACAATAGAATTCATTATCTACTATTGTCTACTCGTTCTATTGTTTTGTTTCTATTGTTTTACTCTAATAGTATTGACCCAATTGGCATAGATCTTCTAAGAGCTGCAGGCCTACCCACCAGAACACAAGCACAATAGAATTCATTATCTACTATTGTCTACTCGTTCTATTGTTTTGTTTCTATTGTTTTACTCTGATAGTATTGACCCATTTGGCATAGATCTTCTAAGAGCTGCAGGCCTGCCCACCACAACACAAGCACAATAGAATTCATTATCTACTATTGTCTACTCGTTCTATTGTTTTGTTTCTATTGTTTTACTCTAATAGTATTGACTCAATTGGCATAGATCTTCTAAGAGCTGCAGGTCTGCCCACCACAACACAAGCACAATAGAATTCATTATCTACTATTGTCTACTTGTTCTATTGTTTTGTTTCTATTGTTTTACTCTAATAGTATTGACCCAATTGGCATAGATCTTCTAAGAGCTGCAGGTCTGCCCCGAATCACCGTCGTTCAGAATCGGGAAACTATTCAGGCGAGAGGAGAGAGAGAGAGAGAGAGAGAGAGAGAGACGCGAAAACTGTCTATCCCCCTCTCTTTGGACTAATTCCTGATCACAGATTGTATCGCCCGATTTCCCTACATTCTCGTTCCCAGTCTATTCGATGAGAAGACACGGGACTGGATTCGAAGTATCATTATATTTTTCAGGTGTGGACTAACCGCTGACCACCTCCGTTCAACTGTGGGTATTCATCCCACATGCGCTGAAGAAATCGTTAAAGTACATATAACTAAACAGTCTGGTGAAGATCCTATGGTGACAGGCTGCTGAGGTTAAAAACGCCTTACTGCGCATGCTCAAGCTCAGATTCTCGCGACAGAGGGCCTGGGCTTGAGTGGTCGGTAAGGTTGGATATTCTCAAGAAACACTGAATCTTTATGAATGACGAAGAGCCGCTAAACTGATGGCGTCAGGGTGGCTTTTCTGATGTATAAAGAACAACAAATTGTGACAACTATTAGCCACTTCAGAATAAAAATAATAATCCTTTATTCCTATATAGCGCCATTTCCATCGCTGTCCAATGGCGCTTTACAATTCTAAAAATATTGTATCACTAGTGATACAGACCGAATGTTTTATTTATTAGGTCTAACTGATACAGACACTGATACAGATCCATGCATGTGATTTGTTGGTTGGATCAATTGCTCATGAATTATTAATATATGAGGTTTACAATGTATTTATAGTTTTATATACAGGGCCCCTCTGGATATCAGCCTCGCTGCTGAATGGGCTACCCTGGATAAATAAAGTCTTGCATATACATAGTTATTCCTGTATAGAAGCTAATAAAGGGTTGTAGACAAAAAACCCTATATCTACCTCGTGCAGGTGAAGCGATTACGTGGCTGTACCCGTTAACAAGAGTAGCGTACACGTGTGTTGTAGTATGGGTAATTGCATGTGGACGAGTAAAATGTCAGATTAGTGTTATAAACTTTGAACTGAACACGAGTGATATTAATCCTTAATTGTACAAGGAACCATGCGATATTACTTCTTTAGAATGTAAGGGGTCATGGTATTTGGGAGGTCCCATGGGAGGTGTGGGGTACTTAAGGCGGGATCGCATGCGCGAAGGTGGTACAAGTACTCTGTAAAGAGAACAGTGTGCGTATCAAGGTCCTACGTCTCCAAGTACACTCTCTAACCTCACAAGTAGAGAAATAGTACAACTTGAAGTATTGTAAAGAACACAGAGAAACCCACAAATAAATAAAGGAGATTGTAAGACTGGCTACAGTTGCTACAATAATATAAAGGGCAACATTCAATCAAACTATATTGCGCGTCATCGCCGATTTGATTCGCGCGCACTTTCCACTGAGTTTCCACTGATAAGCAAGTGTTAGAATAAGCAAAATTCATCCCTGCTTCAAAATTGTTGTTGGTTTAAATTGCTGACAGTTCACACAGATTCCGGGTGTTTCTTGGTGCTACAGTCTGCATTGTATTTTTGGTTAGGTTTCTTTGTATGCAGGGTATTGTTTTGGTTCAAGTTCATTCTTCTTGTTCTTTGTGTTCATTGTCTAACGTCATCTGGTGTTCTGCAACACCAAGAAACCTCCCAGATTCCTGATCAAAGTCCCTTCCTGGCCAGAAATACAGCTTTTTCCTTATAGTGTAAACACAGGTGCTGGGGCCTGTTGTGCACGGCTGTGTACACCTAATAACCCGTGTTAACAACTCCTCGATGTGTTCTGTATCAGCATATTCTTTGAAGACTTTTGGATAAAGTAGCTTCCTTCCTCGGGATGGCGATATGCCGTATACAGGGGCGTAGCGTGCATATACATACGCACGTGCGTACAATTTAAAATACTTAAAATATAAATATTATAAGAAACATTAAAATATTTAAAAAAAATGAAATCTAAGACAAAATCTTAACAGCTGAATTAGTTTAAACTTCCTGGAAACTACTCACAGAAGGCAGGAAAATGCTATTTTGGAGACTCTATACCTCAAAATTTTTCGGGGGCCATGTCCCCGCATCCCCCTACGAGCTCGCGCCTTCGCCGCCGCTCGTCAGATTGCCGGTATCCCCAATAAATTTCCGCTTGCAGTCAGTCATTCAGTAGGCATGCATGTATAATAATAATTGTAGTTAGTACAGTCTCAAACAAAATAAATACCAAAATTTAAGCTGCCTTCGCCTCGGGTTGTTATATCGCTATTAGCGATATATATAACGGTAGCGGTATATAATCCGTTTAGGGGGCAACTGCCCCCCCCCCCCCTCCCCCCCCCCCCCCCTCCCCCTGTGCTGTGTACGGCCCCTGATACATAAATCCTTTAGGCATTACCTTTACATAAATCCTTTATATAACCTTTACATAAATCCCCAAAAGAAATGAGTGATAAATGCATTTTACTATGTATTTAGGTAGCGAAAAAGTCCGCTGGAAAACGAAGAAAATGGTATTTCCAAGGCTCTAGATTTCTAAATTTTCAGGGGAGGCATGCCTCCTCACCCCCCTAGAAGCTCACGCCTTCGGCGTTCGTTGCTATGTGCGTACATTGGGGGGGGGGGGGGGGGGGGGGGGGTGGGAACGCTACGCCCCTGCTTTCCATCACCTGATATATCCCCAAGAGAGGAGATATGAAAATAGCCCTTCTCTTGGCTGTACTTATTGACATCAGACGCATTTGTACAGGCTTAGCCTCGAGTCGGTGTAAATTATTCACAAATATCAACGAGAACACGAAAAAATGTTGACATGAAACAATAGAAACATTTTTCAATTGCACGGACTGGTTTCTGAATCGAGGCTAAGCCTGTACAAATGCGTCTTTTGTCAAGGACAGCGGTGATCTTTAAACAACGCGAAACTGGAGTATTATGAAGTTTTATTTTACGTGCGTTGTGCGTCAGCAGGAGAATGTATTTATAGGTAAAACTATCTATTATTAACCATGTCAACAGGAGGGAAATTTGCATGAGCATGCGCTTAACCGCTGGACCATAAAAGCGTAATTTCGGAAGCACAAAAACCGATTATAGTAATAATAACGCTATATTTTATTCTGTTGCTATTTTGATCATCAGAGTTCGACAAAAAGGCTTAATATAGTCAAATGTTAATTTAATTCTGGCTTTTCACTGCACACTGGCTATTCACAAAATTCGTATTTTGTTTGATATTGAACGGCACAGGAAGCCCAAGCTGGAATTTTGTGGATTATAACTTAATTTGTTTTTCTATAAATACTGTAACAACAGTCTTGAAACTGTCCTGGTGTCTTGTGGTATTTATTTACTATACCTGTACAAAGTTTCATCGAATTTGAAAACAATTTAGATGTCTTCCCAGACCTTTCCATGAAGATATTTTTGTTGTTATCATGAAAAACTGTAATTTTATCTATTCTGGCGATTTTTTCCAACAATCTCAATAACATATACTGAAAGCATATGGTATATAGTTCTATGAAATGGTAAAATTTTTGTGGAGTTTTGGGCTGGATTTCAAGCAATATGCAAAAAATGTATATTTTTGAGTAATGAAATTTATGCAAACTTTACACTTCAATAAAGTGTTTACACTTTGACCGATCTCAGCATAATATCTAAAAATATGACCTTGGATGGGAATATTACAAGAACATTGGAACACTGACAGAAGAGGCCCCACCATAAAACGAATACCATAATAAATGTGTTGACGATTAATTCACTTTCTACAAATTATGACGAAGATATTGTCGAAAATCTTCGACCAAGCGATTTTTCCCAGAGAAGTTACTGGAATTTTTCAAAACAGGAAACATGACTTTAATGAATTATGTTGTGGATATTGTGGAGATTTCGGCTCAATTTCGAGATAACTAACTTTAAAGATTGGGATAATTGAGTATTCCAGACATCATACCCAAGTTTATCTTCGTTTATTTGAAGTTGATTTGGTGTTGATGAAGGCTAAAATATAATAATATACATTCCATATGTATAAGAATTGACTAAATGTATTTACTTTCCCTTACATCTTCTTCGCGACTGAGCTTGCAACGTCGACAAACTGTTTACTCCATGTCAGCTGGCCGCCATGTTGTCCAAAATAGAGTATTTAGCACAGCAAAAGAACAGGAATTTGATTACAAATAAAGGCATAATATTCTAATATTTCGATCAATGAAATATCTTTAAGGCACAAAGATAGCATTAAGAATTCATTTCTGCGTGTTCAGTACATACAATTCTCGTAATACGTCCGCAAAAACTGTAAACATTGGAACCAAACAACTTGTGTCGAGTACATATCATCTTGTATTCATCTGACTGTGGCGACACTCCGCTATTGCGAATATTGAGATTTTATGTGATTAATAAGACCTATTATAATAATCGCGTAAAAAAAAATATTGCAAAGCTTTAGACAATGAAAAAAAAAAATTGCACGCCAAGAAGTTTGGAAAAAAATCATCTGCATGTCGAGAAAGTCCTACCCCCCCCTACCCTACGCCCCCCCCCTCCCCCTTCACATTTCTAATGGTGCTTCCCTTATTTGCTGCAACTCGTTTTATTTGTTGCAACTCGTTTTATTTGTTGCAACTCGTTTTATTTGTTGCAACTTCAGTGATTGGTGGCATGCTGTAATTCGAAGAACACCGGAACGTTGGAATACCAGAACGTTGGAACACCGGAACGTTGGAACACCGGAACACCAGAACACCGGAACACCGGAACGCCGGAACACCGGAACACCGGAACACCGGAACGTCGGAACGTCGGAACGTCGGAACGTCGGAACGTCGGAACGTCGGAACGTCGGAACGTCGGAACGTCGGAACGTCGGAACGTCGTCGGAACGTCGGAACGTCGGAACGTCGGAACGTCGGAACGTCGGAACGTCGGAACGTCGGAACGTCGGAACGTCGGAACGTCGGAACGTCGGAACGTCGGAACGTCGGAACGTCGGAACGTCGGAACGTCGGAACGTCGGAACGTCGGAACGTCGGAACGTCGGAACGTCGGCGTGTAAAACGCCGGCGTGCATTTGGAGTTAACGCAAGGCAATCGCAAAGCAAACCCTGCCGATGTTTGCGTTTGTTTAGCGTTTACTAAATGAACGCAAAGCAAACCCAAAGTAAACTCTCATGGATTTCATGTTCGAAAGCATTCAAACATCGTTAAATATATTTAAGCTTACAATGTAATACAATAATTCAGTACTTCAAGTTTACCGTAAATGTACAAAATAATGCACACACAAAATACACAAAATCAAACACACCTCAGCAAACTGAAAGCGAGCAAAATTATCCTAAACTAAAAGCGATTTCTGTGTCTTTCTGTGTCGAAATCTCATTGCCAAAGGACATGAATTCGAAGACATTTTAGATAAAAGATGACGATGTTTTCGCAAAGAATGAAAGGAACACAACTAGACATCAACTAGACACTTGGCGCCGAGATCTGTCACGTTACGTCACACAAAGAAACCGCTAATCAGATGACAAGGGAGTAATAGCGGATCGTAGCGAATGGCTTCGCAAAGTTTGCTCTTCAAAGTCCGAAAAGTTAAATGTACCAGTCGAAGATCAATTTAATCCCTCCAAATATGTACAAATATGACAATTCCGAACCAGAAATCTTCCTTTATTTTCCTTTGTAATTCACATATTCATTTACGTTCGGTTCGGGTTGCTCAAAAATAGAACTATGTAGATTTTCTGTACAACGGCAAAGCAAACGGTTGTTGTTGTGAAACGTCTGGCATTTACAACAGTCAAAAAAAGTTAATGTTCAATATATTCTACAATTTGAGTACATAAATGAAAAATAAATCAGAAAAAAACGAAGAAAATGTTGTTCCGGTGTTCCGGTGTTCCGACGTTCCGGTGTTCCGGTGTTCCGGTGTTCCGGTGTTCCGGTGTTCCGGTGTTCCGGTGTTCCGACGTTCCGGTGTTCGGTTGTTCCCTCGAATTACAGCATGCCGTGATTGGTCAATTTCGTACTAAAAATAGCGAACGCCTGCCATAAAACGATCGAACAAGCGTAGCGGCCACATCAGTCACTCGATCGCTCTTGGATAAAAGGTGTAGTCGTGCTTTTAATATATCTGCAAAATGATTGAAGACAACGATTCCTTCGATACATATAATGCTGTCACTTCGAAGAACAGAGAACACATGGTCAAAGAAATAGCGAAGACAAAACCTGAAAAGATGGCATTGCTAAAGGTATGTTGCATCAGTCCCAGTAAAACTACTGGCCATATTAGGAACTCGTACTATATCGAAGGTTTTCAAAGCTTTTGGAGCAAAGAGAACGACTACAGTTCGACTCCCAGAGCACGTAATGATTATATTCTTTCACTCAGGATCGAAGCTGTCTCAGGTTTTCGGTTTGAAATAAAAATTCGTTTTCAAAGAAAAACACCGACATGACGTACGGACTCGTGTCTGATCGACGGCAGAGTAAAACTAAAAGCCGTATACTGCTGTTGCTTTTTAAAAACGCAGTGTCTGGGTTTTGAAAATACTACTTCTCTGGCAGTCATTTTTTTGTATAATTTTAAACGTAAACAATTAATTTAACGAGTCAAACTTCCTTACGCTTCGTTTGGGCTTCGAAATACCTTGTGACATTGCGCCATGGATTTGTCTCTCGGTCTCGCTACACGTACTTCAGATCAAATCGCATATCAACACAACACGAGAAATTTGACATCGCGAACTGCCAGACAAGGTTTTAAAAATTCGATTTTTATGTATAATTTGAAGCGTAAGTAATTAATTTAACCGATTCAAACCATCCTAGCTTTGTTTAGGCTTCGAATTTATGTAAGCTTACCTTGTATTCGTTTTCAAATCAGCACGTACATGAGCTTACATTAAGCTTTACGCATCGCATTGCCGGACAGGTTTTTACTAGATGTCCGATCCGGCAGTCGATGTAACAAATGTAACAGAGCTAGGATAATTTGAATCGCAGTAAATTAATTGTTTATGATTTTTTTACACTGCCGGACATCTAGTAAACTGAACGTTTTCCGTGCAGAGAAAGCGTTCTGCTGTCATTTTATTTGCATAATAGAAACCACCAGCGCAGACAACTCAGCCGCAGAACATTCGATTATCGCCTATAAACTACCTAAGAATAGTAGAGAAACCTATTACCATCCTATACATGTATTCGGTTTGATCTTAACTAGTTCATTACTAGCGACACTTGGAATATTTCAAGCTCGACATGCACGTACGAAAGTTAAACGGATTAACCAAAGTTCACGCAATCGCTTCTTGGAGTGAATTTCGCCTTAAACTACAAATAAAAGCCCAAAAATACACTTCAAAACAAGTAATCAATAATAAACAATAGCTTATTTCACTTTGATACTTTGTATAAACTTTAACTGAACAATATTTGCTGCGAAGCCGTAAGGCAGAGCAGCAGACTCCGGGGGGGGGGGGGGGGGGGTCAAGTGGTAGGGTGATCAGCGGTCCTTTTAGGGTCAAAAATATTTCCTGTGTGTACCTTTTAGGGTTCGGACACAAAAGTCAGTTATGTAACATGAGTCCCGTACCTTTTAGGGTCAATTGAAAGAACAGAAGAAAGATATTGTCCAGGCACTGATTAAACGATATCAGCACAATCACTTTTTCGCCATATATGGTCATATATGTCGTACCTTTTAGGGGTTGAAATCAACATGGCTTCAAGAGCTCTTTTAATTTATGCATACCTTTTGGGGTCGTTTCCGAAACCGACCGCCGATCACCCCGATCGCGCTCCCCCCAATCCCCATCCCCCCAATCCCCATATCCCCATCCCCATCACCATCAAGCTTGCCAAATGAACACTTTGGTTTACGTAGTTGGAAGCTTGCCATTTTGAATGAATCGATGCTGGGTAAGCGCTTGTTTTCTACAGTTTTATCAAATGTCAAAGTCAACGTTATTCATTGCTGAAAGCATTCATGTCATTCATCAAGGTCAAGAACCATGTAGTGTTTAATATATGTCAAGTTCAGCAATGGAATACTTCTACAGTTGATCATATGATTGAAAGAATTAAGGAGACAGGATGTATTTGCGCATGGATGTCCTTGAAAGACAAATCATCCGGGATACAGCCATTAATCACATGCTATCGCTGACTGACAGTGATCAAGTTCACTGACATATTAATTGTGGCAGCTATATGGGAACAAATCAGTCACTCCACGCTGGGTCAGAGGCCACCCCTCAACGTATCATGTATTTCTGTCGCTTTTTACCGGCTCGGCTAAGTAATTAAGACTGGGGATGAGTAACTTGTAGACCGGAAGTCTAGAGAAGGAATAATGCAGGACTGTGACGTGTGGTAAGAGTTAAAATTTCGACATGGTTTGAAATATGGCGGCAAATATTGGAGAGAGGTAAGCATTGGCTTTATTTCGGTGTTTTCGGTTTTAAAATCGGACTAATATTTAGCGAGATATGACCTCTAGTAAATTTGGTTTGATCTTGAGTTCGTAGCGGTGAATGACGGATTTTTCTCCGAGTTTAGAATATTTTTCTTTGCTTCTTTGACAAAATAATCAAAAATCTAAAACGATACGATTCGAGATTGATTCCTCTGCTTCAAGAATATTGTCGAATTATCTCTCTGTCTTGGGAACTGTATTTTTTAGACCAAGCGTTTTAGATACAACTGTCACACATTCACGTAAACGGAAAAGATTCCCGATCGGCGAATACGCACGACAGAAGAAGATAGCAAAAGAACAACTTGTTGAAGACAAAGTGAAGACTCAACAAAACATCAAGCTTCTACGTTCTAAATTGAATTACAGAAAAGAAAAGGTAATCTTAGTTGAGATAAATTATACAATTTATATATAGATTTCAAAGCATATACAAAGCAGGAAATCAGATCTAAATAGTGTATCTAAATTATCATTATGTTAGGATATTCTTGATAAAATGCATATATATTTTGAGATATAAATGATAGGTACATTTTATAGTGATCGAGCATTGAAACAAAACTATATTTGTATTTAATGTTGCTTTAATACTAAAATAAATAAATACAAATAATGTTTTTATTTGATATTTATATTGTCTTGAGACCATACTGGTAAAGAAAGTAAGTTGTTTTGCTGGAATTTCATGTACATAATATCTACAATAATTATTCTTTGACTCGATGAGAAAACAAAGATCAAGTTATACTCCCTTGTATTTCATGGTCTGATCTTACTCTTAGAAACAGTGTGTCTTTGTTTAGCAGGGTAGAAGTATCAGGCCAAGACATCAAAATGCTAAAAGAAAATTGTTCTTTGTATTTTAATAATTGTGCTATTTTTGATACTAAAGCTAGCCAGACTGCATGGACTATTACTGCAGAAGTAAAATATGTTTGTGTGATCAATGTTAGTATGGCTATGTCATCCTTTGAAATATATTTTATAATAAAAAAATGTATTGGTTTGGCACAGCTTTAGAATACCCACCTTAGTCAATAGATCACAGAATTACTGAACTTCAAAATGTATAAACACATTTATCACACCAGAAGTAAACTCAGTCGTTCTACCTGATCAGGCGGGTATTCTAGCTGATATTGAATATACAATGTTAATTAACAATAACAATTAACCATTTAGACTGAATAGAAACATTGATATAACTTAGTAGCATTGTTTAATTAGTTAATTTTAATATCAGTGTTTCACAAAGGGCAGTTTATTCCAACAATATGAACATATTTATTTATCTAAGAATAATATTGACTGCTACATGTATGTAAAGAGTCAAAAGGAAATATGTGTACATAATTTACATGATTGTAAACCCTAATTTTAGTATTTTATTATATAGAGTGATGGCACTAGTAATAACCCGTGAAATAAAATCTAATAGTTAGTGACTAATAGTCAGATCAAAACAAAAGAAAACAATGGAATTAGTGTCTAGTAATATCTACTTGGCTAATATCTGTTTCACGGGTTAAGTGCCATCACTCTAATCACAAATCACATGTATATAGTCTGAACTGAGTATAATATAATTTATTTATACAATCACTATTTACATGTATATAAGTCTCAGTCTGAACCAAGTATAATATAAATGTATTATATAATCCCAATATTTACATGTATATAGTCTGAACCGAACTTATAATATATAAATTGCTTATATCCTGTATAATTATGAAATGTGAAATATAATAAAGTAAACTACATACCTGAGCTTGTATTAAATATCTTAGTGCTGGGCAATCCCAAAAGCATTCCAGAAACCATAATTAAATGAAACAGTAAAAACCTCACTATTTTTATTGTATTTGAATAATAATAATAATAATAATAATAATTTCTTAAAGACGCATTAACCGAAGTCTCAATGCTTTTTACAATGTAAACAAAAAACACAACCTTGGCATAACTGGTATCTTCAATTGCTTTCATTAACACTGAGTTCATTCCGGCCGTTCATTCCGTGGTACACGAACGTGCTCATCATTCATTCGATTGAATATGTAGCTCAATTTCCTGTCATCTATAACTAGAACACGAATGACTGCCGTAGTTTCTGTAGTTGTGTGACCAAACGAATTATGAGAAATAACTTGATTTAAAATCAAATTGAAAACCTCAAAGGGAACTTCCCGGGTCAATGTGCAGAACCATGGTGTAGTTGAAGTTGGCGTTGAACGGAGTCTTCGAAGGATAGCTTCATGAACTCGAAACAGCGTACGTACAGCCATAGGCCACATATCCATGAAAACATGACTATTTAAATGACGAACAGAACCATATTGATCGCACACATTTCTCACTAAACCATCTATTCCATTGAAGATCTTTCTCACGGCATCTCGCTGTTGATCATCGCTGTCTATCTTCCCTAAAATACCAGTCTGCACAGAAATAAGCTCCTTCGAATAATCCCTTCTACTCCAACTTCAGCCGCCATATTGGATTTTGGAAAAGTTCCCATAATTCTCTGCGCGCTTCCGATGATCACAGGAGAGGGGGTATCTGACCCAGCGTGCTCAAACAAACCAAATCAGGAACCACACATTGAATTCAATATACGATACATTGCAGCATAATTTCACTTTCTATTAGAAACGACTAGTAATACTTATAAACTTTATATACTCCCCTCGGGGCTTTTCAATTAGTAATCGGCATCAGGCTATAAGGTTGATATTTTTACAATAACAGAGCATTTAAATCTCGCAATCTGATTGGCTCTCAGCCATAATGTTAATAAGCTAGAGCACAGTCACAATGGAAAACCGCTTGCGATTTGTTAAATAGATCTCCCAAATTTTGTGGACAGAAATAATGAGAACTATGATGTTCTCTAACAGGCTTTCTAAAATATATTTGATTGGGAAAAATGGGGAAGGTAGTGTTTTCCACCTATTCCTTCAGGCTGTCGGAGGCCAAAGGTATATATTTTGACATTTTTGCTGCCTGAAATTTTGCTGTTTGGGATTGTTTTCCTTGCAATGTGTTTGGATCTTTTATTTCTCCACAGTAATTAGTTGCAAAACAAAATATATCACTGAGATCGATTGAGAATTATGAAGTTGACCGCGAATATTTTTACTCGATTATTGCACATTATTTTGCCACTGATATCCCCCCCAAAATATTGTAGGTGTGTGCACTGACATGGGGAATTAGCAGCAAAAAATACAATTATATTGTGATATTTTTGAACACCTACATTTTGTATATTCAGCTCAGAGTCATCCTTGAATTTCTTTCACTTAATATTGGTCTTGATGGGGGTATGAAATTAACCCTTTCACTACTAGAGCCTATAGGGGTCAAACCCATGCTGTTCCTGGACCTTAATTGGGCTGATTTGTAATTATCAATATCAAAATGAAACCTCTATGCTCAGTAGATATCAAGGCCTTATAACACACATCAAAGCACACCAATATAAAGTAGGAATGTTGTTTTACTTGCAGCATTGATCAAAAGACAAATTCAGTAACACGATTTACAAATAATATGGGTTGAATATGAGAACTCTTTCAAATTTCAAATTTGCCGCCATTTCGCTACACATAACTTTTGAGGTTGTCTCAAAATTATAGTAATTAAGACTAATTCATGTTGCTGTTTTTACATCCAGTAGGTACTAAAAGGTTTACAAAGAATTTGTCTCAAACATGCACTAAAATACAGCTGAAAAAGCCTACTTAAATTAATAAGAAAAGTTAAACAAATGTCTATTCACGCCATGTGGTACTCGTTGTGACATGAAGGGCAAAGGGCCACTTTGCTCGAAGCGCGTCTCGATTTTGTAGCCCTTTAGTGTTTTCTTTTCGCTCTTAATACACTGAACACCTTTTAATAGAAGCAATCATTCCTTCATCTACGGACATACATTTAGAAGGCTCGTATGCGCTTTGTGCTTGCTCAAGAATGCTTTTTAGGACCGGCCGAATCTTGTAGAGTCGGCCATATCCATCTTCCCCACGCTTTGGCACAGTTCTTCGAAGCGATTCTTGGTCATAACAGACTGAATCCCTGGATTTCCAATATATGGATCGGAGGACCAATACATTGCAATTCTTGGCAGCTTGGTTATTCCCATAATGATGGAAATGCCAAAGAAAGCTTTGAGTTCGGATCTTGTTGTGTCGTTCCACTTCAAAAGTCTCGCCGACAAGTTCGCTAATTTTGCCCGTGCTTATCGGTTTGTTTCTGTCACAATCATGTCCACCAAAACGTCCCCGAACAGCAAACCAAAATAAAAATCAGCCTTTGAATCATTTGGGACATCTACTTTAATCTCTGCAGCTGATTCAAAGTCCTCTAGGGCAAAATCTTGGAGTTCAGTCGACCAAACACCTTCCTCTTCTTCGTCACTTTGATCTTCACTTTCTCCGTCTTCGCTAGCTTCACTGTCGCTATCTGGGGCAGGAAATCCTTCGAAATCAATGTCTGAATCATCTGAACAATCTACTCCTTCTCCTTCAGAATCTGAACTCCCAAAAATCACTCTAAATTCTTCTCTAGTTATCTCTTCTTGATCCACCATATTGTAAACACGCTCAACGCTACTCGAAATGCAAAAGCTCCGCATGGGACGCCAGTGAGTACAAATTATGCGCAGTTGGTACAATTTGATTGGTTAATGCACCAGCAAACAATAGCCCACGTGTTTAAACATATAGCGATGTCCTAGGGGAGGGGAGAGACAAAAGATCTGATGCAAATTTTTTGGCCGCTTTTGGCCGCTCCAGGAAAAATGTCACATTTCCGGTTGGCCGCTTTTGGCCGCTCTAGTAGTGAAAGGGTTAAACATGGTCGAGAATATGGATTCTTGATATCGGAGAATGACAAAAGCCAACATCGCATATATTTATGTTCTACCAAATAATTATTTTTGTCGATTTGTGTCTGAAGTGATTACTATATATAAAAGTCATCTTTCTGTCTGTCTGACCGCATGTATCCAAGCCGTTATATGGTTCAGCAGCCAAGTACATGCTCGTGCATAATTCCTTCCTGTTCGGCATGGCACGGTAGAGTAAACTTTCCCACTGACATTCGAAAACGACTCTATTTTACCCCCAACAGAGTGTTGTACAAGGCCTCGAAGACAAGGGAGTCAGGTACTGGTTAGATAGTGGGACACTGCTAGGAGCGTCCAGGAATGGTAGGATGATACCCCATGACTTTGACCTGGATCTTGCTGTGTTTGGTGAAGATGATTTGAATGCTGCTTACGAAGTGTTGGAGGCTGTTAAACCTAAAGGATATAAAGTGCGGTAAGTCGACTACTTTTTATGTTAACTAGATGCTCTACTAGAGACGTGAAGTCAGGCTTCTAGCTGATCTATAGCCTATTTGAACTAAATATCAAGCTCGACATGCACATACAAAAGTTAAACGGATTAACCAAAGTTCACGCAATCGCGTCTTGGAGTGAATTTCGCCTTAAACTCTACAAATAAAAGC
Organism: Actinostola sp. cb2023; assembly: GCA_033675265.1. NCBI lineage: Eukaryota > Metazoa > Cnidaria > Anthozoa > Actiniaria > Actinostolidae > Actinostola > Actinostola sp. cb2023. Next base: position 914,080 of record JAUJYZ010001545.1, read on the forward strand.
CCAAAAATATACTTCAAAACAAGTAATCAATAATAAACAATAGCTTATATCACTTTGATACTTTGTATAAACTTTAACTGAACAATAATTGCTGCGAAGCCGTAAGGCAGAGCAGCAGACTCAGAGCAGCAGACTCCCGGGGGAGGGGAGGGGGGGGGGGGGTACTCCCTTTGTCCAAGTGGTAGGGGTGTTTGGTCGCTTGTTGCGTGACTCGGTAGAACATGCTTTCCTTGCATTGACAATGACATAGTTTATTAATGGTACCATAAATATATCCATACAAATACAAATAAACTAGACATCGCAGCGTGACTAAACAATGTTTGGCCGAAGTGTAAATATAGCCAAACTAGAGAGATGAATGTTGGATGTAAAGAACTGTTGATACTGTAGTATAAAGAGTGTGTAGAAGAGTGCAGACTCTTCCCTGGGCAGACGTTATATAGCTAATTGCATAATCGTTGTCGGGTTGAAAATCATAAATCGTAGAAGCTGAGACCGCAAGGATGGATGGGAAATCAGTTCATGACCCGCATTACATGCAGATATATTCAATGTTCTCGTAGTTTTGAAGGTATATGAGCTATTTAACTAAGACCCTACAAGTCTGGATAAAAAGTTGAAGATTTGACGGTGTTATTTGAGAGTTTTAATTTCCCAGCATTCCTTTTAGTCATAGCTTTCATGATTTTCAACCCGACAACGATTATGCAATTAGCTATATATAAAGAGTGTAATATTATACATGAGTTAGAGCTTCTTCCAAAAAAGTAATGCACAGAATATTCTAGCACCACACAAGATTGAAGTACCTGTGCATTGTTTTTACTGAAGAGCCTCTTCCAAAAAAGTAACGCACAGAACAATGTTTGACTAGGTACCGTATTTACTCATTTAACCCCCTCCCCCGATTAAGCGCCGCAGTTGATAGCAAAATTATGAATAAGCCTCGCCTTTGAATAAGCGCCACATTTATTCACACAAAGCGGCGCTTATTCGAAGTTTGAACATTTAAACATGTTTATTTTGTTGACATTTGGCTAACATATTACAATCGTTTATAAATATGTTAATTATTTGTTAATAAACGCTGCACCCGAATTAACGCCGCCCATGAATAAGCGCCGCATCCATAACCCCAAACAATTAACAGGCGCTGCGGTGCTTAAACGAGTAAATATGGTATTGTAGCAGCCCAGATGTATCTGTGTGTTTCATTTTTTTGAAGAGTATTAAGGTTTAAGCCCTGCGCAAAATAATTAGGCGTCAATGCTCCTTCCTCTGCGTACCAGCATTGAATAACCAAACTTTTAATTCCAGTGCTGGAGATCAATGAAATGAAATGAAGTGACAGGTTAGATAATAAAAGATATTAACCCGAAAAAAGATGGTGACTATACATTTGCCCACAATCCTTTACGGAGCTAAATTCTGTACTACGCGCGTCTAGCAATTTGGACTTTTTCAAAACTCTCTGCTCTAAAAAGTTTGCCATCTTTTTTCAGAAGAGTGAATTGTGGGCATACAGCACATGGTTGAGATAATGGTGATAATGATGGTAGTGGTGGTGGCCTGGTGGTGGTGGTGGTATTGGTTGCGTAGTGGTGGTGGTATTGGTTGCGTGGTGGTGGTGGTATTGGTTGCATGGTGATGGTGGTATTGGTTGCGTGGTGGTGGTATTGGTATTAGTTGCGTGGTGGTGGTGGTATTGGTTGTGGGCTGGTGGTTGTGGGCTGGTGGTGGTATTGGTTGCGTGTTGGTGGTGGTGGTATTGGTTGCGTGGTGGTGGTGGTGGTGGTATTGGTTGTGGACTGGTGGTATTGATGCTGGTGGTAGTGGTGGTGATGGTGGCGGTATTGGTTGTGTGGTGGTAGCGGTAATGGTAGTGGTGTTCATGGAGTACTGGTGGTAGTGGTGGTGATGGTTGTAATGGACTGGTGGTGATAGTAGTAGTAATGGTTGTGATTGTTCATATAACTGACCAAAAAAGGTTATAAATCTGCACAGTGCATGTGCAACATAGTGAATTGAGTGTCTAGTTCAAACCATGTTGCATTTCTTGCACAACAGCCAATCACAACTCATGTGAGAGAGTTTGAGGAGCAGGGAGATGGACCGTTTGCTGGTCCGTACAGCAACTCCATGCGACTGACAGTTTAATGGTAGGATTGGAAACCTGAGCGACTGAGTTTTGTTAACTAGACTGAACAAAACTCAGAGAGAGTTTGCGTAGAGAAGTGAAGACCTTGTGCGACGGAATGGGATGCATCTTACTAATGCTACTAGCATGTAGACTGAACAAAACTCAGAGATTTAGTGACAGAGAGAGTTCACGTAGAGAAGTGAAGACCGTGTGCGAATGGGACGCATCTTACTAATGCTACTAACATGTAGACTGAACAAAACTCAGAGATTTAGTGACAGAGAGAGTTTTGCGTAGAGAAGTGAAGACCGTGTGCGAATGGGACGCATCTTACTAATGCTACTAACATGTAGACTGAACAAAACTCAGAGATTTAGTGACAGAGAGAGTTCACGTAGAGAAGTGAAGACCGTGTGCGAATGGGACGCATCTTACTAATGCTACTAACATGTAGACTGAACAAAACTCAGAGATTTAGTGACAGAGAGAGTTCACGTAGAGAAGTGAAGACCGTGTGCGAATGGGACGCATCTTACTAATGCTACTAACATGTAGACTGAGCAAAACTCAGAGATTTAGTGACAGAGAGAGTTCACGTAGAGAAGTGAAGACCATGTGCGAATGGGACGCATCTTACTAATGCTACTAACAATTCCTATGGCAAAATTAATCAAAACTACTCGCTATTTCTGAGTAAGAGCAAAGACCATTGTATACGGCTGGTTTCCACATTGCCTTTTCGTGTGTTTTAAGGTTATTCCTGTTCGATGATACTCCGGGCACGGAGTTCCCGGTGTGTGTGGCCTGATCCTGTTCGATGATACTCCGGGCACGGAGTTCCCTGTGTGTGTGGCCTGACCTACTGAATCTCAGCAATGATGCCGGCTTGCAGTATAGAGCCCAAGTTAACCGGTGAATGAGGCCTCTAAAAACTTGTATTACAACCAGTAATCCAATGGAACTGATTTACAAGTGCTGGAACATACAAGTATAAACTAAGAACCACAACATGGAAACACAATAATAATAAAACAGAGAAAAATAACTTGGAAAGGAAATTGCCTGTCTTTATCTTGGACAAAGTAGTAATAGAATTTTAAAGAACAAAAACAACATTGACAGGAAAAAAAAACAGTAAAGGCCACAAGACAGGAAAATAAATACACGGAAAGGCAAGCAGGATGATGGAAACCAGAGTTCAATTATTTTTCTATACAGTTTCTAAAGTACATTATTTGATATTTGTTTCTCTATTAAATGTCGTCTCAGTACAGTACTTAATGTGGTGTGTTTCTTATTTAGGAAAGGACATCACGACCCAAAGGGAGTGCCCATGTGCAAAAAATGCGAGATTTACAAGGAAGGATATTCATGGATAGATCCGAAATGTGTGTCCATGGACATCGTTATGTACGAGTATGCAGACGAAAAGAGAGAATTTTGCAAGTCCGGGTACCATGGCTTTGGCTTGGAAAAGAACCGGTACAAGTACGAATGGGTCTTTCCATCAGGTATTTAATCAGTCAATATACTAGATCTTTCCATCCGGTATTTAATCAGTCAATATACTAGATCTTTCCATCCGGTATTTAATCAGTCAATATACTAGATCTTTCCATCAGGTATTTAATCAGTCAATATACTAGATCTTTCCATTAGGTATTTAACAAGAGACCATGAGAGACAGAGAGGGAGTCTCGCGCTATGCTTGGGATATCTTAATTTCGCTAAATCTATTTTTAGAATGCGGACGTCCGAGAAAACTAACTTCCGGCTCAAAGTAGATGTAAGCATCGGCTGTATCAAAGACCGGCAGATCCCGGCGAAATGAAGCAGATCCCGGCGAAATGAAACAATGTTTTTGTTTTGTTTTTTGAATTTGATTACTTTTTATAAATGGCTCGGATAGTTTATAGATTTTTAGACTTTCGAGACGGCAGATGATAACAAAGAAAATGTAAATGTCCCGCGGAAAGAAACTAGTAATGCTTTTTGTCAACAACTGCTTCTTTCATTTGCACAAAAATGTCTAATTCTTCTTCCATTTGAGAACTGCTTTCTGATCAGTGTTATTTTTCGTTTCCCTTTCTTTGCTGAGAGTGTCTTTCCCAAGTTTAATCATTTGGCAAAGTGCTGCACAAGGCAGAAATTCGGTATAAACTAACATATTCATTTCAGCATCAACCGATTTAGAAATAATATTACTTGATTCGGCTGACTGAGCAAAGTCATAAACAAGGAAATGCAAAATACCGGTGATGCGGCCTCTATTTTAAATGTTACTCGATGGATAACAAAGTAATTTTGAACGGTTTTGCGCTCAACTTTTTATTTTCACTGAAGCGTGGTATATAATACACACACAAAATATTCACAATCCATTTTTAAGTCATTTTAGGTAAAGAAAATACACAAACACACAACAACGCTTACTTTCACTGCTTGTTTGATTCACATATACATAAACTTTATTAACGTGTCAGACTTCGAGCATACCACAAGTGATACACTAATCGGGGACACTCGTGTGACTCGTCTTGTCGCTCATTGTTTCAGCAAATTTGTTTTTGAATAGCCTTGTGAAACCTCTTCAAACGCCACAACGATAATTATAAGATGCCACTAAACCACATCCAAGAATAAATTGAAGTCACTTTTTGACGAAATAGTTTGACGAAAGAGACGAAAATACGTCTTTGAAAGTCTTCGGCTAAGCCGGCAGCTTTGCATCCACACGCTACAACAATCAACAGCCTTTTTGAAAAACCAGCAATTTTCACGACTTTATCCTTAGATTTTCCATTGGATTTAGTACTTTAATGCACTTTCAAATTGATTCCATCTATTCTTGGGAATGTTTTTCTTAATTCTTCAAGGCAGAACAGCAAGACTGAAGAAATTACAAACAGCGACCTGAGGCGAGAGTATGCACGGCTGTGGTAGAGCGAACGGAGAGAAGAGAAGAGAGCGCCTCTGGTAGAATCCGTTGGGAATCTCACTTCCATGCTAGGCCCCAAGTACAGAATTTGAACCTCGTCGCTGATTGGTTAATATAGTCGTTACCAGGCTTGACCGTGAAATTGCCATATAACACGCATTGCTATTGGCTTTCACAGAATGTCGCAATTAGTGATTAAACCGGTTTTGAAGAGAAACTCTTGATGGCAATATTTTGCTCCTTCGAAGCTTTACCGTCAAACAAATGGAACTTTCCTCTTCCCGATATAACGCATTACATCCGTAATTTATGTCCGCCATTTTGATTTCCGATTGCTTTTCGATCACGAAGTACTTTTGCTCCCTTCAACAAACCTTTTACTACACTTGCTCAAGAAGTCTGTATTTTACACTGACCTTCGGCGAAAATATCCAGCGCAAAAAGGTGCGTTACATGGGAAAATAGCTTGCATCCCAGTGCTGAAGTCTTCTCGAGACAAATGAAAAGTCATCCCAGACAATTGGTCCAGTTACCTAGTCAGAGATAACGAGCAAAACATTATGCAACCGTCTCAGAGATCGTCATTTCCGGAAATGTTTCTCTTTTTTTTAATTAATTTTTTTAATAGAAATTTATCGAAATTTCGTTTATTTCGTTAGGTTTCGTTTAATTTCCTTCTTATCACGTGTAGGTAAAGTCAAGTTCGAGGGATTCGAACTGCCTTGCCCAAACAACATTGAAGCCTACCTAACAGCGCAGTATGGCTACCTGGGTCCTGACTGCTACTATGACGAAGCCACCAACAAGTACTACAAACGAACGTAGTTTGGTCAAATATAACTCGACTACTGATCGAGTACATGCATGTAACACATCTAAAATAAATCGTAATAAATTGTTGACGTAGGTTTACCGTTTGTTTCTTTTCAGTTCTCTGATGAACATCATACATCATGCTCGAGGATCCAGCTGTTTTTGTCCGGCGTTTATACTGTGATATACGAAAAATGCCGTATTTCCTCGGTTAAGCCCCCTCCCCCCCCCCCCCCCCTCGATTAAGCGCCCTCCCTCCCCCCCTTGGCCATAAAATTTTAAATAAGCGCCCAGGGGCCCGTTTCTCGAGGGGCCCGTTTCTCGAAAGCCCCGTAAACTTTTCGGGCCCGAAAAGACATCTCAGAAATCTGAGACACTTATGCACCTATCAATGTTAAGCCGGTGGGGGAGGGAGGCCGGGCCTGTGGCGGGGATTTAATTTTTTCAAGAAATTTTCAGTCAAATTCCCTCCCCAAGAGCTCAAAGGAAAGGTCAAATGTGGTAAAAAAATTGTAGAGAGATATAGTTTATATTATAAACCCATTTCTTAGTTTTGAAAAATAAAACAAAACAAAAAAAGATCATCAAAACCCAAACTTCTTATTCAGGTCCACTTATTTGCTTTTCGTTTTTCGGCCCCTGCTTTGCGATTGAGGAAAACCTGATTGAGGTGTTTAAACCACATTTTCACAAAAAATTCATGGGAAGGAATACCCTTGCATGTACTGTTTTAATAAACAGATGGACTGTCACAAACTATCGTCACTCTACTATTGAACAAATGTGGTCAATGGCCCGTAAAAGATGTAGCTAATCAATATTAAGTTACTTATGAATTTTGTTTGTCTTTAATGTAAGAGTAAAGTACATTCGCGGAAATCGTAATTTTACTTTTCAAATTTTCCCTACCCATAGCTGGATCCTCGAGAATGAATTAAGATAACTTTAGACTTTAGTAATAATTTACATCAATTATAATCATATCAACTCCTCCATCTTTCATATACAGTAAAAACCTGCACAAAAGAACCCCTATTTTTCCAAGTCAGGCTGAAATGGTTCTTATATATTGGGTGTCTAGTGAGAAATCAGGCTGAATAGGTTCTTAACAGGATCTTATTTACAGGGCAAAAAAAACACAATTGTTCCTGATATGGTGTATTTCCTTACAATTTGTTTTAATTTGTGAACTATTGACCCTGAAAGGTCTAATATTCACAACCCAACTATAGTAAATATAATATTTCTGCATATTCAGCACCGACTGTACCTGTGTGTTCTGAGCTTTAGTCATTTTTCACATAAGAACTTGCTACCATTGCTTTTGAGTTTTTACACAGGGAGCCCAAGCTCATTTGTGAAGACCGTTGTTACGTTTAATTTGCATATTTACAGTAAATGTAGAAAGTAGTAAGAACAACACATTAGTGAAAAAAAAGTTTTATTCAGTACGATTACAGTTGTGTGATCCTTGTGTGAGTCATACATCTATTATGACTTGAGGTCACTTGAGGTTGCATATTCATGTTCGCCACAAACGGGTCGAATAATTTCAGTACGATGCATGATCCTTATCTGAGTCATACATCTATGATGCGACCTAATCTTAGAACTCAAAACAGGTCAGTGAACGGCAAAAATACAATCGAAATCAAAACGTCATTAGATTTCAGGGATCTGTTACAGAAGAAGACGCTCAATGAGCGTATAGTCGGGTATTTAATATGACAATGATAGTTGCGTGACGAGAAAGATTATTTGTATCGATGAGTATCGATAAAGATCTCCGATTGTTCGAGGTACGTATATCGTACATCTTTAAACGTACTTGAGGTCACTTGACGTTGCATATTCATGGCGCCACAACGACGTTGTATCCAAGGCAAGCCATCCGGCCACAACGCATACGCCGATTCGTCTGGGCCCACTCTAAAAGATGTTGAGCGTTTTCGACTGGGCCTTTACACGAACTCATCAAAAGCAAATCAAATGAACTCAAAGTCAAAAGGTAATCAAATGAACTCAAATGCAAATCAAATGAACTCGACATATATACAGCTAATTCAGAAAACGTTGTCGGCGCCGGATCGACTTCAAGCCTACGCGACTAGACCGAAAAGGAGTATGGGTAAATATCAATGCTTCTATAAATACACTGGGACCTTACGAATCGAAGACGGAATGGAGGACGGCGACGTCAGAGAAACAATAGCGCCAATTACAACATTCAATAACTTCTTGTTGGAATGTATGAAATGAGCTCGATTTGGTGTTAACTCCAGGCGTTGAGTACTAAACTACAACGTGAAATGCGTATGTTTGACGACGCAAAGAGAACGAGAACGTCAGTTCGTTATTTGTGCAGATAGTTGTTTTCAGTCAACCGGCGACAAAAAGACGATGTCATTCATGAAAGACGGCGCAAATTTAGTGAAAACACGAAAAATGAAACAAATATGAAAACAATAAACAACAAAACACTTTATTCGAACTTCGTCGCCCTCGACGTCGTCGTCCTGTTGCGTAAGGTCCCTACTATCAAAAAAGAACGTCTCACGGAATATGAATCATTTCACAAATAGAAGATGCACTTGGGCTCTTGAAATGCTAGCAAGTGGATGCAAGAGCTCAGAAGTGCATACATAGAAAGCCATCTTCTATTTATTTTATATTATAAAAAGTCGAAAATTATGGAGTATTTCACTGGAAAAGATCAATATTCTGAAGTTGTTGTAAACGTTCGAGTTAATTAATATTCAACATGAGTTTATGTAAGCTTAGATAATGACATTCCAGCGTGCAGCGCGCGAACTTCAACTAAAATTTTATTCAAAAACACAACAGAATCCTCAACTTCCTTGCCATTTTGTTCACCATCTGCTTCTGTTTCCTTGTTTTAAAACGCGTAGGCATACATTTACAGATTCACCTGCCATTGTCACCAAATACGAAAAGCATGCAAGCCGATTATCATATCTACCCATACTCCCTTTTCGGTCTAGTCGCGTAGGCTTGAAGTCGATCGCCGACAACGTTTTCTGAATTAGCTGTATACATAGTCTCCCTCGTCAGTCGTCACGCAACTGTCAGTCATTGTCAGGTCTCTCCTCACGCAACTGACATTGTCCTTGTCATAAGCCCGAGTATACGCTCATTGCATCGAGTGTGTAAGTAAGTAAATAAGTAAGTCCGTAACTAATATTCGGATAGCCTTCGGAACCGATTGTTATCAATCGAACACTGGGCGACGAAGTCATCGACGATATAGCCGACGTTTCTCCAGTGGTCTCCGATATATTTTCGTAGGATTTTCGTGACTATCAGCTCTTTCGGCAGCTTTCGGAAAGTTATCTGCTATTTTCGTGATCTCGTGTGGTTGTCGACGTTTTATCGATTCAAAACTTCTGTAGGACGTTTTTCACTAGCCTCCTCCGCAGGCAACTCCTTGGGGTTTGGGGTTCCTGTGTGATGAAGAGAGGGAAATGGGGAGAGAGAGAAAAGACGTAGGGGGGAGGGGGAGAGGAAGGAGAAGGAAAAGTGTCAAGTGTTTGTTCATAAAGATGTTTTCAAGTTTTTCAGTGACATAGTGATAGTGACGGTTTGTTGAGATTATTTTCCAGCCGTGAATATCGATTGTGTAATATAGCTGTGGACTGATCGACTATAGTCAGTTGTGCAGTCGAGCACTTCCATGCCGTGAACCTAGCTGTTTAAAGTGTCAAGTTATTACTATAAGTAATTCTCTTCGAGGAACAAATGTCTTTATACGAGACACAAACAAACACTTCGAATTCGATTCAGACACTCAGATTCAGCTCTCGTTTAGTCTTAGTCCCAAAACTCTCAAATCCCGTTCTAATCGCTAAATAAATCACATACAGGACTCAAGTAGATATTAATCTTTATTTAGAAAGCAGTTTTAGAAATTCAAGATCTCAAAAGGACAGTGATTTACTAGTCTCCCTCGCAGCCGTACTAAGTGTCGTCGGCTGCGAGGGAGACTAGTGATTTACCGGCCATAATGGTATCTGCATGCTTTTGTTGATCAAATAAGACACAGGAAGCCCAATACACAAACACAGGGTGGTGAGCCTGTGAAACCTGAAAAAATATTTACACACGAGAGATATGTGTCTGGTTTCTGGTGCAAAATAGCATAAAATCATAGTACATGTATATATTAGAGTGTAAATTTATCTTCAAATTAGAGTTACTATTTTAATATTACAATGTGTGTGTACTATTTATTACAATGTATATTCAATGTTTTCATATATTTAGGCGAAGTCAAATAAATAAATAAACACCACTTCATCAAAGTTGAGTTCAACGATCTTATATACAGAACATTGTTAAATTAATATTCAATCACTAATGATATATCAATGCTGTTCATATCGATTGTTGATAACAACTGTTATTGTTCAATTATTTGTACACAATTGTTAAATTCAATTGCCCTATACCACTATGACGTAACGGCTTATTTATGAGGGGGACAGAATCGTGAAGAACAATAGAAATTTGAACTAAATCTGCACTGCTGAGGTTCGCTTGATTTCAAATTGGCTAGTTTCCAGATATTATGTTCATCGATACTTTTCCCACAATATTTACTGTGTTTGGTGACTTTTATCGCTTTCAGAGCGTCTGTAAAATACATTTATTTGGGAAATCCTTTGTGTTGTTGCTGTTTTGTCCCCCTCTAGCGACCATGATCCTTAGCGTTTAAACAATAGATTGTTTTGATTTGACGTCATAGTGGTATAGGGCAATTAAACTTTGTATTAAAATACATAGATAGTTCAAGCATACTAGTTCAACAGAGGAATCAATCCAACTACATATTGCTTCTACATTTCAAAACTGCAGTAACTACATGTAGTTATAGACTATCTTTTTTGTTTATTTCTTTTTTTGTTTATTATTATTCTTATTCCCAGGTTTATTTACAGTAGCCACGTGCAGTCCTTGACTGCCTATTTTTTTAAATAGCTGTATAGCTAATTGCATAATCGTTTTTTCTT
>JAUJYZ010001545.1:927500-952500 GCA_033675265.1 Actinostola sp. cb2023
AAGACAACAAACGATCGTCCTGACTTTATTTGATCATCCTCCACAACACAGCTTTCAGTATATATTAGTGACAAATTTTATACTGATCAGTCCAAATATTTTGTTTTAGATCTTATTATAAGTTTTTCTTTTCCCCCGTTATTTCGTATGGTGGAAGTTTTGTAAATTGAAATTAAATTATAGACGTTTGTTCAAAATTCTGGCAGCGTGTGGGATGTTGTGGGATATAATATAATTAATACCGAATAAACTAAATCTCGAATTAAGTTTTGGCCTTATCCCTACTCAGTTCAGTTTACATTGATTCTGAAGTAAACGTGAGGTCCGTGAAGACATTCTTGAAAACTAGTGCCTTAACATTTTGCCAGAAATTTTGACCTCGAATTGCTCGAACTGAAGCTTTGCATTCTGAGTTTTTTAAATAAAGAGCTTACTTGATATGTTGTAGAATGGCAAATACAAATAATACTAAAGTCTTGAGCTTAAAAAACGGTGATGTGCATTGTTCTTTTTTTCTACAAGTTTTGTTACCCAAAAGATGAATCTTAATCACAGGAACACTTCGAATAGGAGAAGATTGAAAGGAACTAAGCAGGACTATTTCTTGCATGTACTATGTACTTATTGAATGAGTGGGAGGGCCGGACGGGAAAATATTTGGCTCGAGGTCATGGAAGTTTCCCGTCCGGCCCGATCTAACTCATTCAATAAGCATTTTATCATATGACCATTTCATATGGACCATTTTGGTACTAAGCATCATTCAAGAACACAAACGCGCGATTACGCTAGAAAAACCAATCAAAACATTTTATCCAAAAAATAATAATTTTGTTTTTCACTTTTGTTGTTCACATTAAAAAAAAATTTTTTGCTGCAAAAAAAACATAAAAATTCTCCTGACAAAATTCGAGCAGGGCCGGACGACTTTTTCCGGACCGGGTACGTCAACACATCCGGCCCTTACCACGTGACGTTTTCCCAATGGTTTTATTAAGAGCGCGCGCACGGGGAAATACGGGTCATATGATAAATACAGCTTAGTAAATGTTTTCTCGGGTATTACGGGCTGATATTTTACGAGTTGCGAACGTATTTTTCCGAGCCCGCAGGGCGAGGAAAAATGCGAGCAACGAGTAAAATGTCAGCCCGTAATACCCGAGAAAACATCTAATGAGGGATTTATTATATAACTGTGACGTAATTTTATCTGAATATTGTTTTTTGAGTTTTTTGAGTTTTTTGAGTTGTGAACAGGGCATTACGGATTTCTACAGGGCATTAACGTCTCATATCGGCCCTCAAAAATGACCAAATTTGGTAAAATTACGTTACAGATATATAATAAATGTTGTTATTTAGTGTTAGTCTGAATAACATGTTTCTTGCTGTGTCACAATCAAGTCCAGACATTGTAGAGTAGTTTCAGACTTTAAAACCTTTTAAGCCGCTTTTTCCTTGTCAAGGAAAACTTGCTCGTGTAGACGACAAAAAATGGTCAATTTTTCCTTGTCAAGCTTTAGTCAAAAATTTAGTCAAAAATTGGAATATTTTGCATTTTTTCAATGTTAATCAAAGCAAAAAAATTAGTAGAGGAATACAGTCTAACCCCTATTAAGCGGCCACCCTCGGGGAAATGGAAGTGGCCGCTTTTAAAATAGGGGTTGGCCGCTTAATAGGAGTTCGTAAGAAATTAGCATAAGGCGTGGTAGAAACGTCACTTTATTTGAATATAAACACGCTTTGAGGCTTGTGACAACTGTTGCAATATAATATAATACAGTTTGTTATACACAAATTTAAAGTTTCACTGATCATTAATTGAGGCCAATATTCCTCTCGAGAAAATTCTGTAGTTTAACAAAAACCATAAACGGTACAGTATGTCGATATTTACCGCATAAAAGAGCAGAACATGAAAACGGCAATGTCTGTAACTATCAGAAAGAAAGAGCGTTACTTAAAAAAGTCCTGCATATGCGTCTGTCGCTTTGGATTACGGAGCTTCAATGCGTAAATTTGATCATTTGATTCTGCAATGTTCCTCGTATCCATGAAACTGTGCGAAGTGTCGCAATTTCCCCCCTATCTCCATTGCCTCTGTCAGAGACTTCATGGCTGGCACTTGCCGGCAATATTATAATAGTGGAATCACTTCAAGAATATAATAGACGTGTGCTTGTCACCTTCTATTAACTCTCATTACGTTTTTCAAAAAGGAGGTAAAATCACCAGGGGGGGGGGGGGGGGGGGGGGGGGCGAAATCACCAGAGGGGGGCCAAATCTCCGGGGAATTCGCCCCGGGGGGGACAAATTCACCGGTGAATTCGCCCCGGGCAGAACGAATGTCATGGGGGGGAGCGAATTCCCCCCGACAGGCCATAGGCCTGGGCACGAGTAAAAAACGAGAATACACTTAGATTTTTGCCCCTTGACTTCCGGTGATTCCTGATTGGTTTGTGCTTTGTAATCTCTCTTGTGGCCAGACTTTTTGTCTCCTTCTGCCATATCGCGACCGTGACCACTAACAAAAAAAAATACGGTCTCCATTCTTAGACTCGTGCGCCGGCCTTAGGCCTGGGCACGAGTAATAAACTAGTCGTTTCTGATAGAAAGTGAGGTGCTGCGAGTTGTACACTGCCGTACATGTAATGCATACATGTGGCTTTGCCCCTTGTCAGCGAGGCGCATTAAACTTGTAAAATAAAATAATAAAAATGCAATCTGGTCATAGACAGACAGCTAGACTTTCAGCAGTCAGTGATCACTTTTATTCTCACCATTGCATAAAGTTTGTACTGATAGGCAGTAATTAATGCAAATATGGATGGATTCAATGAATTAGAGAATTGTGTTTGGTATATATTATATACATTGTTAAATAACTATTTACTGGCCAGATATCAGGAAAGATGTCGAAGCTTCCATAGTACCATCCTCGGAAACCCAGGGGCTGTGGGAGGAGGGGAGAGGAAAAAAGGAAGGGGAGGGGGGAGGGGAGGGGAATTAAAAGGAAGGGGAGGGAAAAAAGCCCCTGGGGACATACTCTTACAGAACGAGCTCCAGAGAAGTTACGGAGATGTGCTCTGATTGGCCACAAAAATTTTTTGTGGCCAATCAGCAAAGAGCGGTACGTTGCACGATGACAGATAGAATATAATTTGATAGCGAGATCCATCAGTTTGTATTCATGCATATGTATAAACAATGGCTCAGTGATAAACCATTTTTAAAATCCCATTAACCTTCTCTGGAACTCGTTCTGTAAGAGTATGTCCCCAGGGGCTGTTTTTCCCTCTTCCCCTTTCCTATTCCCCTCCTCCCTACAGCCCCTGGGTTTCCGAATATCCCACACGACCACACATGGCACAGGAACTCCGTCACGATTAGTTTCGCCTGACGGCTCGCAGCAAAAAATAAATATCTTAGGCCTTAGGCCTGGGCACGAGTAATGAGTGCAATTTCGACATTCTTGCGTGTCAACTCATTTGAGGTTCCGATTCATCTGTCACGCGTGACGTAAATTAACTGTAACTGATGCGTGTCTGACGCATGCGCAGACAAAATGCCCATGTGCTTCACTGTACGCGACAAAAGACAAAGTGAAGTTTGTTCGTGCTGTTTTATTGCTTTAATATTTCTGTAAAATGAGTGAAGACAACGATTCCTATGATTCATATGGTGCTATCACTTCGAAGAACAGAGAACACATGGTCAAAGAAATAGCGAAGACAAAACCTGAAAAGATCACATTGCTAAAGGTAAGTAAGCTTATGTAATGCCAGTAGAGGTTGATGTTGGACTTTGGACTTTTAGGAAATAGCGCTATAGAAATAAATTATTATTATTATGTTGGACTGGCCCAGAACTCGTCGGCGGTTCCTCAGTGTAAGAACCGCTAGATATCTTACTGTATTTGACAAGGATAGCAGAATCGCTGCTATTCGCTTAACATGGTTTTGGGTGATCGCAGCGATCATATGGATACAGGCTTTACATACAAACACTAAGGCTAAGAACAGACGTCGAATTATTCATGTACCGTTCCTAATTCATATTTAGATCGACCCAAATCAGTTGATTCAGAAGTTCCAATATTCACGCCACGCCATTACACAGGAAGCCCAAGTTTCAGTATCTCAGAAGGTCACTTAGAGTTAGAGGAAAATCGAAATTTGCTAAATCAAAATAACACATTATGGAACTTAATTGTTGCGTGTTTTTAATATGATTTCTAGCTTCAATATCTTCAGCGATTTTGGGGAGTTTGGATGTGTTTTAGGATGTTTTATCGTCCTTTGAACTTGACCCTCTGAAGGGGACAATTTCTTCCCTAGCAGGGAAGACAATTTCATTAAATTCCCGACAATTTCTAATTTTCGATATACAAGCCGCCATGTTTACATTCAAACTGAACGCATATGCGGCTGTGTTTTCCGAAAAAAACGCTGGATTGCGATAATCTGGAGCTTTTTAGTCGGGCTTCCTGTGGAAGCCCCGACTCTAAAAATGCAGAGCGTTCTTCGTCGACCCCAAAAAGCATATTGGGTTCTACAGCGCATGCACCTAGACATGAAGTCTGGCCAAGAAAGATTAGAAAGCACAAACCAATCAGGGAAAGCACCGTAGGTCAAGGGGCCAAAATATAAGTCTTTTCTCGTCTAAATCTAAATTTAGATTGAAACAGGACGCTCTAGTAGCGTGAAGTCGGGCTATTAACGTTTTTACTGATATACTGTAAAGTTCGCAGTACTGAAATTGCAAGGAAAGCATGTTCTATCGAGCTCGAGTCATGCAACGACGAGCAACCAAAAACTGTTTCAATCGCACTGAAAATCGCACTATAGGATATCTATATTTAGTTCAAATAGGTTACATTTCATTTAGAAGCCCGACTTCACGCTAGAAGAGCGTCTAGTTGAATAATAAATCATGCGTGAAAGTACATGAAAAGAACGGCGTCTGAATCAAATGCCGTTCTGCAGCTGCACTTACAACTCACGGATACATTTGAATACATTATAATAACTTATGCATTTGGAACGGCCCTTGGACAGCACGCCGTTTGTCTCGGACCCCACCCATAGGCGTACTTATTCGGCTTACCTAGGCGTGCGGTACGCCTGAGCCGTTCCAAATTAAGGTGGCTGGACTGGGTTTTTAGGTGGCGTTACCTTCCATGTTTGAACGGAAAATACGTTGCTGCTGACAAATTAATTTAAAATCAATTTTTATACCAAGTCTAGAGATAGATTAAAGTTTGCCATGATATATGTTTCATCATGATCGGAGTTATTCTAGCGCCAAAATGACGTTATTACGCTTTTTGAATAAATTCGATTTTCAGAGTAGAGGTTTGTTTAAAAATTTGTCTTCAAGACATAAAGTTCACATGGTCGTCTTCAAGTTTACGAAGTTTCGATGATTTATATGGAAGCGTTTGCAAATAGATCGAATCGGAACTCTTTGGTAGCGAATTTGTAAACAATCCTAAACAATTGTGTCGGGTGCCCGAAAACTTCGCTTTATGGACTTTAAGTAAACTTCTTTTGAGCTCATAATGTTCTGCAACCTTTTCGGGATTCCTTTTAGGAAATGGAAAGAAATCGCTTCATTCGATTTCGAAAAATACGAGTTCTAGTAAAGATATGCATTTTGTCTTTTGTCAAAGATTTCACTTGTCTTTACTGAAAGGGGTAAAACTGAAAAATCCGGTGATGAATTTTTCTCTAACTACCCAGTCAATTAGTTTAGATAGCACATTCATCAATCCTGAAGTTTCAAGTTCATTGAAACACTTTAACACGATCAAATATTATTCTCAAATCCGAAGACTTTTGCATGCCCATTTCTAGGGTATAAGTTCTGCATCTTATTTGTGTTATGTTTTGCCGCATCTCTATTGTACAGAATACTTGCTAATTAAAAGTTGTGCATTCCAACACACCATGCCATGCATTACATGCAGCGCCTGACTACATGGTGTGTTGGAATACACAACTCTTAATTAGCAAGTATTCTGTACAATAGAGAAAAATTATATTGTATTATATGAAAAACTATTTATTATTATGCATGACAAAGAAAACATAACACAAATAAGATGCGGAACTTGTCATACCCTAGAAATGGGCATGCAAAAGTCTTCGGATTTGAGAATAATATTTGTGTTAAAGTGTTTCAATGAACTTGAAACTTCAGGATTGATGAATGTGCTATCTAAACTAATTGACTGGGTATAGTTAGAGAAAAATTAATCACCGGATTTTTCAGTTTTACCCCTTTCAGTAAAGACAAGTGAAATCCTTGACAAAAGACAAAATGCATATATCTTAACTGGAACTCGTATTTTTCGAAATCGAATGAAGCGATTTCTTTCCGTTTCCTAAATGTCTTGAAGCCAATTTTTTTAACAAACCTCTACTCTCTCTGAAAATCGAATTTATTCAAAAAGCGTAATAACGTCATTTTGGCGCTAGAATAACTCCGATCGTGATGAAGCATATACATGTATCATGGCAAACTTTAACTATCTCTAGACTTGGTATAAAAATTGATTTTAGATTAGTTTGTCAGCAGCAACGAATTTTCCGTTCAAACTGTTTACCCTGTACACAAGTGATTTACCAGATGCTGTAATTTCTGCTACTATACTTATATGTATGCTGATGACACCACGCTGTTTTGTATAGGGGACTCTGTTGACGATGTCACGAGACAACTCAACAAAGCACTGGAGGAGTTATTGTACTGGTGCGAACAGAATTCTCTTACCCCGCACCCCAAAAAGTGCAAAGCCATGATTCTCCATAGAGGTAGCTTCATTGGCCCATGTAATGCTTTAACACTTGGACAATACACTAATAAATGGGTTTCGCATTCAAGATTATTGGGGATTACTATAGATGACAGACTGACATGGTCCAATCACATTAATGAAGTTAAAAAGAGTTTTTTAGATTTGTATCATAAAGTTATTTTACCTGCAGTCACATATATGCGATGCCAGTGTGGGGTAGTTTTACTAATAAGAACGGTTTTGATGCATTGGAATCTATGCACTGCAGAGCAGCGAGAGTCATTTTTAATTTACCTTGGGATATGCCTAAGATAGATGTCTTAAATAGGGTTAAGTGGTCTTCTCTTTATAATATGTACAAGGCTAGGTTAGCCACTTTGATGTACAAGATATATAATAGATTAACACCTAAGATAGATGTCTTAAATAGGGTTAAGTGGTCTTCTCTTTATAATATGTACAAGGCCAGGTTAGCCACTTTGATGTACAAGATATATAATAGATTAACACCTAAGATAGATGTCTTAAATAGGGTTAAGTGGTCTTCTCTTTATAATATGTACAAGGCCAGGTTAGCCACTTTGACGTACAAGATATATAATAGATTAACACCTAAGATAGATGTCTTAAATAGGGTTAAGTGGTCTTCTCTTTATAATATGTACAAGGCCAGGTTAGCCACTTTGACGTACAAGATATATAATAGATTAACACCTAAGATAGATGTCTTAAATAGGGTTAAGTGGTCTTCTCTTTTAATATGTACAAGGCCAGGTTAGCCACTTTGATGTACAAGATATATAATAGATTAACACCTAAGATAGATGTCTTAAATAGGGTTAAGTGGTCTTCTCTTTATAATATGTACAAGGCTAGGTTAGCCACTTTGACGTACAAGATATATAATAGATTAACACCTAAGATAGATGTCTTAAATAGGGTTAAGTGGTCTTCTCTTTATAATATGTACAAGGCTAGGTTAGCCACTTTGACGTACAAGATATATAATAGATTAACACCTAAGATAGATGTCTTAAATAGGGTTAAGTGGTCTTCTCTTTATAATATGTACAAGGCCAGGTTAGCCACTTTGATGTACAAGATATATAATAGATTAACACCTAAGATAGATGTCTTAAATAGGGTTAAGTGGTCTTCTCTTTATAATATGTACAAGGCTAGGTTAGCCACTTTGACGTACAAGATATATAATAGATTAACACCTAAGATAGATGTCTTAAATAGGGTTAAGTGGTCTTCTCTTTATAATATGTACAAGGCCAGGTTAGCCACTTTGATGTACAAGATATATAATAGATTAACACCTAAGATAGATGTCTTAAATAGGGTTAAGTGGTCTTCTCTTTATAATATGTACAAGGCCAGGTTAGCCACTTTGATGTACAAGATATATAATAGATTAACACCTAAGATAGATGTCTTAAATAGGGTTAAGTGGTCTTCTCTTTATAATATGTACAAGGCCAGGTTAGCCACTTTGACGTACAAGATATATAATAGATTAACACCTAATGAAATGTCAAGAATCATTAAGGATAATAATAATAATAGAAGGTATCAACTGCGTAACGAGTTAAAGCTTAATGTACCACGTTTCAACACGTATTATATGAAAAACTCTATTGCCCACAGGGGCGCTATAACCTGGAACACTCTTTTACCAGAATTAAATGACACTATAAACACTGCCAAGAAGTACCATTTAATGGCAATGAAATCTCAAGCTCTGTATAGTTTAGATTTTAATTCAACATCGCCTCAGACTATGCATTGTAATGACATTAATTATAAATTTTATTAAGGCTTGTACATGTACATATATATATTTTTAAAATTAGTCAGTGTAACATCGATATAACATTTTTTATATTTTTATATTAGTTATTTTAGAGTAGAAATTTAAATTATATTAGTAATTTAATTAGTATGTATAGTAATTATTTATTTAGCATTTAGAATTTTATATACATAGTTTTTATTTTTATTTCCATTGTTTTACACACGACCCCACAAGCTTTTCAGCTTTAATTTTAATCGTGTATAAATAAAGTTATTGTATTGTATTGTACATGAAAGGTAACGCCACCTAAAAACCCAGTCCAGCCACCTTAAATAGACCATTCCAATGAGGGTTTATCACGTAATTTCAAAACTCATAGGACAAAAAAATGATTATCATAGCTGGAAAGAGCTCGTTGAAATTAGTAAAAATGTGAAGTTTGGAAAAGATGGCTTCACAAATTGCGAAGTTTTCATATAAAATTTCGATTTTTGAAAATTCATATCAAAATAATTACTACAATAATTCATAGAGATACTGGATGATCAGCTGGAACATTTTCCTTATATATGGTCGAAAGTAATCGAAAGGGAGTTACTGAAGAAAATACGTTCGTTGATGTTGCGATTGTTTTGCCTCAAATAATAAATAAAAGCAGGGGTTCGGAAGTGTAATTAATGAGACACATTTTAAAACAACTGAACAGGTCAGATCACAGGTAGCCCAAACATAGAATCAGTGGACCGTGACGTCATTGAATATTCGTTTGACCGTTGGATTTTCGAATGGTCTCAGGAATGAGCTCTTAGAAAGACTTCAAAGGATATGAGATTCTCAAAAATGTCTTCATAGCAGTAGTCTGATAATTAAAGAACACTTTGGTGTAGAAATCTGAGCAAGAAATTGTGTTTTTGAGTGGTTTTGAGCGATTCGAAAATTTCACCCGTTTCTAGCATATATATAAAGTTTGCAACTTCGGCCACCAAATTTGCACGATCACTGTCGCTAAAAAAATTATATCTCCAAAACTACGGGGGGAAAAAATATCGCTTTCCCACCAGACATTTGCAAATAAATGATCTTTATAATGAGCATTTGTACAAATTTTTGGGTCCACCATATGCCGAGAAATAATTTTTTGAAGTTGGGGAAGTCGACCAAATGTTTGCAGCTTTAAATACCCGTAGAAAGGAGCACTGATGGAGGGAGGGGGTAAAAGGGCGCACCGTCTGCCTCCTGGGAGAACAGTTTCGACTGAAGGGGTTACGGATGTTAAATACGGCTTTTACTTTTACTTTACTTACTTTTTAAAATGTATACTTTTTAATACTTTTTAACGACCATTGGCGCGTTATTGAGGTTTCTGTGAAGAGTGGTCACGAAGGTCCCCTGAAAGGTTAGAGTGATCACATGACCACGTGATGTCGTTAGGTATTGATAGAAAATTCGTTTTATTCACCGCTCACAAGTTTTATTTACAAATACAAGCTGATGTATCTATCTTACTTCAATTACTGAGTTCTACGAATATCTGCCTAGAGAATAGGACTTTCTTTAACACTTACGAATATACCGTAGAATTCCGATAGTAACGGCCCCCCCAAAAAATAAAGGCCCCCCCCTAAAGTAACGTTAGTTTTTGCCTTTCTTTATAAATCCCGAAAGTAACGCCCCCCCCCCCCCCCCCCCCCCCCCCCCCGAAAGTAACGACCCCCCCTAAAGCAACGGTCCTGAAACTATGTGCTCTTACATGTAAGTGAGATGATCACAGTCTGCTAATACGGTATTAATGAAGAAATAGAAAACGAGCGTGCATGCAATGTGCAGATTTATAGTACGCGGGGACTGATCAGAACATGAGAGAAGTGTTAAGAGAAGCATGACGTGTAGCGGAGTGCTTCTCAACACTTCTCGAGTGTTCTGATCAGTCCCCAAGTGCTATAAATCTGCACATAGCACAGCGGGCAAGTTTTCTATTTAGTCGGGCTTCCTGTGGAAGCCCCGACTCTAAAAATGCAGAGCGATCGTCTTAGGCTCCAAATCGCCTTTCTACAGCGCATGCGCGCTAAAGCCGAAGGAGACATGAAGTCTGGCCAAGAAAGATTAGAAAGCACAAACCAATCAGGGAAAGCACCGAAGGTCAAGGGGCCAAAATATAAGTCTTTTCTCGTCTAAATCTAAATTTAGATTGAAACAGGACGCTCTAGTAGAGTGAAGTCGGGCTATAACGTTTTTACTGATATACTGTAAAGTTCGCAGTACTGAAATTGCAAGGAAAGCATGTTCTATCGAGCTCGAGTCACACAACGATGAACAACCAAAAACTGTTTCAATCGCACTATAAGATATCTATATTTAGTTCAAATAGGTTACATTTCATTTAGAAGCCCGACTTCACGCTAGAAGAGCGTCTAGTTCTTTTATAAAATACAATTATGATTTTAAGGCAAGTTTTCAATTTTGTTCGTTACAAAAATGTTTGAATATCTGCGCTTGCTTGCTGTGTGCTCTCATAAAGCACGCGGAATACGCATCCTTTGGCCAATCAGAGCGCGCGTTATATCATAGTTATTTTATAAAACAGTAATATATATTGAACACTTAGAACTTTCACTGTATAGTATACCGGTATTTGTTACAGTTTATTTATAATCTTGTAGATTGTTGTGAATAAATATCGTAGAATTTAGCATGTGGATGACCTTTTGACATAACATGTATCTCGTTCTGTTTTGTGTTTGCAAAGCGTTTTTTAACCATCCGAAAGTAGCGGCTACCCGAAAGTAATGGCTACCCGAAAGTAACGGCTACCCTTTGGCCTGCTAAATTCGATGGTTATATTTGCTAAAACAGGTCACATGACCTGAACTTTTAAACAATTTTCTTTAATATTTCTTTTACCAACATGTTATTCAGCTCTATTAGAAGCATTGGTTTTGATATTAAAATGTTTGCCACTTTACAAAACTCGAATGCGGATCCACGAATTAATGTTTTTCTCTTAACTACCTTGAGAATGGAACCATGCAGACAAAGATGTCTCATTTAGAGTGGTCTCTGGTATATACATTGTAGATGGGTGACCGCTGACTAGCATATAGCTGTTTCTATAACGTCGCTAAAAGCACTCATACCCACGTGACATGAACGAGGGGGAGCATGGGTAATTTATAATTTTTTTTTTGTTTTCTTCAAAATTAAAAGAAGGTATGTTTGTCACCAACGAGCATTACCCATGCTACCTGGCGGTATTGTCGCGTAGGCTTGATTGCTATTAGCGACAATTAATGTCAACTGAAATTTTCATATGAGTGGGAACCCTGTGGTACCATGACACTCGAATGGTTTCCTTTCTGAACCAATCAAAAATCATGCAGATGCATCTCGTCCAATCAAAGTCTTTCAATACGGAACGGTACCGTAACTTTCCCACTCATATGAAAACGACTCTATTTTACCCCCAACAGAGTGTTGTACAAGGCCTCGAAGACAAGGGAGTCAGGTACTGGTTAGAGAGTGGGTCGCTGCTAGGAGCGTCCAGGAATGGTCAGATGGTACCCCATGACTTTGACCTGGATCTTGCTGTATTTGGTGAAGATGATTTGAATGCTGCTTACGAAGTATTGGAAGCTCTTAAACCCAAAGGATATAAAGTTCGGTAAGTCAACTACTTTTAATGTTAATTATCTGTATAAAATAAACCGCAAAACTTTACTGAGTGTGTACAACATATATGAACTTCCCACAACGTACCTCCATATAGTTTTACCAAAATTTTATTCAGAAGTCGATTTCCAGAATTAAGTCTCGACATGATCCCATATTAGTTTACAGTTTGTTCCATTTTTAGTAAAATATTCCCAGCAAATTCATACAGGGACGAGACGAAAATACCTTTGTTTTTATGACGACATTTCAGTGATCTGTTACTATGTTTGTTTGTTTGTTTGTTTGTTTGTTTGTTTGTTTGTCAGTTTGATTTAATATTTGTATGTTTGTCAGTTTATGTTGTTGTCATTGAATGAATGAATAACCTTTATTTTTAAAAACAGGGTTGTCCTTTCAGTGTGTATATTGTTATCAATAGGAGCCGTAATTAATATAATTGTTTTCATTTGTCTGTCTGTCTGTCTGTCTGTCTGTTTCTCTGTTTGTCAGTCTGTCTGGTCTGTCTGTCAGTCAGTCAGTCTGTTTGTCTGTCTGTTTGTTTGTTTATTTGTTTCTCTGTCTGTCAGTCTGTTTGTCTGTCTGTTTGTCAGTCTGTTTGTCTGTCTGTTTGTTTGTCTGTCTGTTTGTCTGTCTGTCTGTTTGTCTATCTATCTGCTTGTCTGTCTGTTTGTCTGTTTGTCTGTCTATCTGTTTGTCTGTCTGTTTGTTTGTCTGTCTGTTTGTCTATCTATCTGCTTGTCTGTCTGTTTGTCTGTCTGGTTGTCTGTCAGTCTGTCTGTCTGTTTGTCTGTCTGTTTGTCTGTCTGTTTTTGTCTGTCTGTCTGTCTGTCTGTCTGTTTGTCTGTCTGTCTGTCTGTCTGTCTGTCTGGTTGCCTGTCTGGTTGCCTGTCTGGTTGTCTGTCTGTTTGTTTGTCTGTTTGTCTGCCAGTCTGTCTGTCTGCCTGGTGTCTGTCTGGTTGTCTGTCAGTCTGTCTGTATGGTTGTCTGTCTGTCTGTCAGCCTGTCTGTTTGTCTGTCTGTCTGTTTATTTGTCTGGTTGTTTGTTTATTTGTTTGTGTTAACAATGGAAGGAGACGCATCGATCTTACTTGTGAGTTCATTTATTTTTCTATACAGTTTCTAAAGTACATCAGTTGATATTTGTTTCTCTATTAAATGTCGTCTCAGTACAGTACTTAATGTGGTGTGTTTCTTATTTAGGAAAGGACATCACAACCCAAAGGAAGTGCCCATATGCAAAAAATGCGAGATTTACAAGGAAGGCTATGAATGTATAGATCCGAAATGTGTGACTATGGACATCATTATGTACGAGTATGCAGACGAAGAGAAAGTGTATTGCAAGACCGAATATTACGGCTTTGGCTTGGAAAAGAACCGGTACAAGTACGAATGGATCTTTCCATTAGGTATTTAATCACTCAATAACTTTAATTTCAGTCAGTTCAAGAACTACTAACTTGTGTCACATGTGACGTACTAATCCGGGACACTTAACAAATATGACGTCAACTGACGTCGTTATAGCAACCGTTTTTCTCCCGGCCCCTGTCTGTCGTCGGTATACCTCCAGCGGTCGACAAAAGTCCACGAACACTTAGCTCTACAGTGACCCCCTTTCCCCCAATACAAAGTTGTTTTTCAAACTGCTGCGCTCTGATCATTTGCTAAGGCTTCAACATTGGAGATGGGTTGGAGATGGGGGTAGGGGTGTTCGCGATACTTTTGTCGACCGCTGTCTGAGGGCAGAAACCATATCTGGTCAATATCAGACAGTAATTTGACGTGTTATCGTGACGCCGATAGGAGCTGGAGAAGCGTTTCACGTCACTACAGGTATAATGTGTTGTCACGTAGAAGCATCAAAATGACGTTCTTTCTAGAAGTGAAAAACTCTAAACTAATGACGTATTTTTGCGAAATATATAATCAACCGATTTATGTCGACCAGCGCTAGTGTGTAAATGCATATAAACAGAAAGCGTCTTTAACAGTTGTCCGGCAGAGTGAAACGCATCCGATATGGTGGGTGGCTTGCTCTTAAAAGAGTAAATGACGCACAAAAGGGCTCGTTAAATATGTTGATAGAAAGAAACGACTTGCTTTTCAAGACAGCAGATATGAGGTTATATTTTATCGTGGTTTTGGTAAACATACTGTTACAAGCGATGTTATTTTTAGATCACTTAGCGGATGTTTGGCTTGGTTGACTATCTGTTGACTTAACCGTCAACCGTCCAATATACTACGCTCTCTAATTCTTCTCCCTTCACATGCAAATCCTCAAAACGTTAACAGTGCAAATCTTTGGAGGTTACTAATGTATGTAATAGTAAAAATAGATGTATAACACGAGAATTTAAGGCAAATAAGGCCATGGTTAAGTGAATGGTTAAGCTGCACTTATTTAAAGTGTACATTAAGTATCAAATTCTTTATCTCAACAGTCAGTGCAGTTAACCATCGAAATTTTTCTGTCCGAAGCACAGCAAACGTACTATTGTAGTAGTATACATTTGGTATGAAAGTAGAATATTGTTGGGGAAACATTATATTAATTAAATGCAATTTATTTCCATTCTAAAGCTCTTTCTGTAGAGTGGTTAACTTGTGTAGTTAACCATCAGACTTAACCATTGCCAATTAGCATATATTTCCTTTGTAAATAGACACGTAAAAGGCTATAATTCATTACAATACCTTTGAAATATATTTTTCTCGGGCTACTAATTCATTATGTCATCATAAACACTTATTGAAGTTATTATATCAAGTGCAGCTACATTCGCAAACGGTATTTAGTACATTGACACTCTCGCTCAGGAACCAATTCTGAATTGTACTAAGTGTCTTCTTGAAGACTCTGCGCATGCTCACAACTCTCCCAGGCACCCAGACAGCGGTCGACAAAAGTCCACGAACACTTAGCTCTACAGTGACCCCCTTTCCCCCAATACAAAGGAGATGGGTTGGAGATGGGGGTAGGGGTGTTCGCGATACTTTTGTCGACCGCTGTCGGTCTAGAGAGGAAAAACTCATAACAACGTTAAAAGTGGTTGTATACTGTTCTTGAGGAAGCACGCCAGTACTGGTTTAGTATTAGCATTATATACATATCACCCGTTGAATTTCGTTTTATTTTCCTTCTTATCACGTGTAGGTAAAGTCAAGTTCGAGGGATTAGAACTGCCTTGCCCAAACAACATTGAAGCCTACCTAACAGCGCAGTATAGCTACCTTGGTCCTGACTGCTACTATAACTTCACCACCAACAAGTACTGCAAACGAACGTAGTTTGGTCAAATATAACTCGACTACTGATCGAGTACATGGAATGTAACACACCTAAAATAAATCGTGATAAATTGTGGACGTTGGTTTACATTTTGTTTTACGTTTCTTTGCAGTTTGTAAGTTTTCTAAATAAAGATAACCTTAAACTGTTGTTGTTGTTATCGTTGATGATCAAATTAGCTATCGATGATTCTGAGTGCTGTTTACTGATGATAATGATGTATTGATGACAATGGTGTCCATGTTGTGTTGATGATGATGTCAGTGTTGACAATGATGAGGTCAGTGTTGATGATGATGTCAGTGTTGATGATGATGATGTCAGTGTTGATGATGATGATGTCTGTTCAAAATGATGATGTCAGTGTTTGATGATGATGATGTCTGTCTGATGATGACGATGTCTGTTGATGATGATGATGTCAGTGGTGATGATGTCAGTGGTGATGATGATGATGTCAGTGTTGATGATGATGCCAGTGTGATGATGATGATGATGTTAGTGTTGATAATGATGTCAGTGGTGATGATGATGATGTCAGTGTTGACGGATGATGATGTCAGTGTTGATAATGATGATGTCAGTGTTGATGATGATGTCAGTGTTGATGATGCCAGTGTTGATGATGTTAGTGTTGATGATGATGATGTCAGTGTTGAAAATGATGATGTCAGTGTTGATGATGATGATGTCAGTGTTGATGATGACGATGTCAGTGATGCTGTCAGTGTTGATAGCGATGATGTCAGTGGTGATGATGATGATGTCTGTTGATGATGATGATGTCAGTGATGATGTCTGTTGATGATGATGATGTTAGTGTTGATAATGATGATGTCATTGGTGATGATGTCAGTGTTGATGATGATGCCAGTGTTGATGATGATGATGTTAGTGTTAATAATGATGATGTCAGTGGTGATGATGATGATGTCAGTGTTGATAATGATGATGTCAGTGTTGATGATGATGTCAGTGTTGATGATGCCAGTGTTGATGATGTTAGTGTTGATGATGATGTCAGTGTTGAAAATGATGATGTCAGTGTTGATGATGATGATGTCAGTGTTGATGATGTCAGTGTTGATGATGATGATGTCTGTTCAAAATGATGATGTCAGTGTTGATGATGTCAGTGTTGATGATGATGATGTCTGTTGATGATGACGATGTCTGTTGATGATGATGATGTCAGTGTTGATGATGTCAGTGGTGATGATGATGATGTCAGTGTTGATGATGTCAGTGGTGATGATGATGATGTCAGTGTTGATGATGAGGCCAGTGTTGATGATGATGATGTTAGTGTTGATAATGATGTCAGTGGTGATGATGATGATGTCAGTGTTGACGGATGATGATGTCAGTGTTGATAATGATGATGTCAGTGTTGATGATGATGTCAGTGTTGATGATGCCAGTGTTGATGATGTTAGTGTTGATGATGATGATGTCAGTGTTGAAAATGATGATGTCAGTGTTGATGATGATGATGTCAGTGTTGATGATGACGATGTCAGTGATGATGTCAGTGTTGATAGCGATGATGTCAGTGGTGATGATGATGATGTCTGTTGATGATGATGATGTCAGTGTTGATGATGATGTCAGTGATGATGTCTGTTGATGATGATGATGTTAGTGTTGATAATGATGATGTCATTGGTGATGATGATGATGTCAGTGTTGATGATGATGCCAGTGTTGATGATGATGATGTTAGTGTTAATAATGATGATGTCAGTGGTGATGATGATGATGTCAGTGTTGATAATGATGATGTCAGTGTTGACGGATGATGATGTCAGTGTTGATAATGATGATGTCAGTGTTGATGATGATGTCAGTGTTGATGATGCCAGTGTTGATGATGTTAGTGTTGATGATGATGATGTCAGTGTTGAAAATGATGATGTCAGTGTTGATGATGATGATGTCAGTGTTGATGATGACGATGTCAGTGATGCTGTCAGTGTTGATAGCGATGATGTCAGTGGTGATGATGATGATGTCTGTTGATGATGATGATGTCAGTGATGATGTCTGTTGATGATGATGATGTTAGTGTTGATAATGATGATGTCATTGGTGATGATGTCAGTGTTGATGATGATGCCAGTGTTGATGATGATGATGTTAGTGTTAATAATGATGATGTCAGTGGTGATGATGATGATGTCAGTGTTGATAATGATGATGTCAGTGTTGATGATGATGTCAGTGTTGATGATGCCAGTGTTGATGATGTTAGTGTTGATGATGATGTCAGTGTTGAAAATGATGATGTCAGTGTTGATGATGATGATGTCAGTGTTGATGATGTCAGTGTTGATGATGATGATGTCTGTTCAAAATGATGATGTCAGTGTTGATGATGTCAGTGTTGATGATGATGATGTCTGTTGATGATGACGATGTCTGTTGATGATGATGATGTCAGTGTTGATGATGTCAGTGGTGATGATGATGATGTCAGTGTTGATGATGTCAGTGGTGATGATGATGATGTCAGTGTTGATGATGATGCCAGTGTTGATGATGATGATGTTAGTGTTGATAATGATGTCAGTGGTGATGATGATGATGTCAGTGTTGACGGATGATGATGTCAGTGTTGATAATGATGATGTCAGTGTTGATGATGATGTCAGTGTTGATGATGCCAGTGTTGATGATGTTAGTGTTGATGATGATGATGTCAGTGTTGAAAATGATGATGTCAGTGTTGATGATGATGATGTCAGTGTTGATGATGACGATGTCAGTGATGATGTCAGTGTGATAGCGATGATGTCAGTGGTGATGATGATGATGTCTGTTGATGATGATGATGTCAGTGTTGATGATGATGTCAGTGATGATGTCTGTTGATGATGATGATGTTAGTGTTGATAATGATGATGTCATTGGTGATGATGATGATGTCAGTGTTGATGATGATGCCAGTGTTGATGATGATGATGTTAGTGTTAATAATGATGATGTCAGTGGTGATGATGATGATGTCAGTGTTGATAATGATGATGTCAGTGTTGATGATGATGATGTAAGTGTTGATGATGCCAGTGTTGATGATGTTAGTGTTGATGATGATGTCAGTGTTGAAAATGATGATGTCAGTGTTGATGATGATGATGTCAGTGTTGATGATGATGATGTCAGTGTTGATGATGATGATGTCAGTGTTGATGATGACGATGTCAGTGATGATGTCTGTTGATAGTGATGATGTCAGTGGTGATGATGATGATGTCAGTGTTGATGATGATGATGTCAGTGTTGATGATGATGTCAGTGTTGATGATGATGATGTCTGTTGATGATGATGATGTCAGTGTTGATAATGATGATGTCATTGGTGATGATGATGATGTCAGTGTTGATGATGATGCCAGTGTTGATGATGATGATGTTAGTGTTAATAATGATGATGTCAGTGGTGATGATGATGATGTCAGTGTTGATGATGATGTCAGTGTTGATGATGATGTCAGTGTTGATAATGATGATGTCAGTGTTGATGATGATGTCAGTGTTGATAATGATGATGTTAGTGTTGATGATGATGATGTCAGTGTTGAAAATGATGATGTCAGTGTTGATGATGATGATGTCAGTGTTGATGATGATGATGTCAGTGTTGATGATGATGATGTCAGTGTTGATGATGACGATGTCAGTGATGATGTCAGTGTTGATAGTGATGATGTCAGTGGTGATGATGATGATGTCAGTGTTGACGATGATGATGTCCGGTGTTGATGATGATGATATCAGTGTTGATGATGATGATGTCAGTGTTGATGATGATGATGTCAGTGTTGATAATGATGATGTCAGTGGTGATGATGATGATGTCAGTGTTGATGATGATGATGTTAGTGTTGATGATGATGATGTAAGTGTTGATGATGTCAGTGTTGATGATGATGATGTCAGTGTTGATGATGATGATGTCAGTGTTGATAATGATGATGTCAGTGTTGATGATGATGATGTCAGTGTTGATAATGATGATGTCAGTGTTGATAATGATGATGTCAGTGGTGATGATGATGATGTCAGTGATGATGTCAGTGTTGATAGTGATGATGTCAGTGGTGATGATGATGATGTCAGTGTTGACGATGATGATGTCCGGTGTTGATGATGATGATATCAGTGTTGATGATGATGATGTCAGTGTTGATGATGATGATGGCAGTGTTGATAATGATGATGTCAGTGGTGATGATGATGATGTCAGTGTTGATGATGATGATGTAAGTGTTGATGATGTCAGTGTTGATGATGATGATGTAAGTGTTGATGATGTCAGTGTTGATGATGATGATGTCAGTGTTGATGATGATGATGTCAGTGTTGATAATGATGATGTCAGTGTTGATGATGATGATGTCAGTGTTGATAATGATGATGTTAGTGTTGATGATGATGATGTCAGTGTTGATGATGATGATGTCAGTGTTGATGATGATGTCAGTGTTGATAATGATGATGTCAGTGTTGATGATGATGATGTAAGTGTTGATGATGATGATGTCAGTGTTGATGATGATGATGTCAGTGTTGATGATGATGATGTCAGTGTTGATAATGATGATGTCAGTGTTGATGATGATGATGTAAGTGTTGATGATGTCAGTGTTGATGATAATGATGTCAGTGTTGATGATAATGATGTCAGTGTTGATGATGATGATCTTGATGATGATGTTGGTGTTGATATTGATGAGCATGACGTCAGTAAAAAGTAATTTTATTCAAGCGAAACTGAATGTCGGTTGGGTTACCTGTGCTTTCGTACCTCACTCTTTACTGGTCAGCAGTTGCCTTCTAAAAATTAAAAATGGCGGCAGATGTGATTCTTCCAGCAAACTTTGAAAACATATTTAGAGACGTCGACAGACTTTTAAGCAGGGAGGAAAAGATAGTCTTTAATCAAGACATGAAAGAAAGGTTTCCCGGTAAACTTGGATTACTTGATGATGAGAATTTTCTTGGCACCGAAAAAGCACTTTATAAACTTGGCGCCATCGATGAAGACCTCTCACTTCTCTCGTGCATCACAGAAAGATCTTCAAAAAAGGATCAAATCAAAAGCATCATTGCCGAACACAAACCAGAAGAGAAGAGTGAAATGGTTGGCAGAGAGGACGATGTCAAAAAAGTTTGTCGTTTACTTGAAAATCGTCACATGCTTGTGCCAGGGGTCAACTTGTTCGGGGAGTCAGGGGTCGGGAAAACAACCTTAGCTGAAGAAATTGCTAAAACTTTCCAGGGATTTACAACGATCACCCTTAATTTAAGAGATATTGTAGAGATTTCAAATGTGTACTTCCATATTCTTAATGAATTTGACCTCCCAGCCTGGGATAAGAATAAAGAAAGACTTCTCGTCCATCTGAAAAGTCTAGATGAAAACACTCTCCTGATTATTGATAACATAGAACAACTAATCTCGCGAGAAGAAGAAAGTCCAAGGAAAGATTTCATTACACTTTTACAAGACGTCATCAGTTCTAATGCTTGCAAAAATGGAAAACTTAAGTTTCTTCTGACCTCAAGACAGAAAATTAGTGAACCTGCACTAAGAAGAAAGCTGTTTTCAGAGTACAAAGTGTTGCCATTTAGCAAAGAAGTATCTAAGGCCTTCATAAGTCGAAGAACGAAACTAGGTGTTGATGTGTCTGAAAAAAGTCAAGATGAAGCACTCACGGAAATTGCTGATCTTTGCCGAGATATCCCATATTTGCTGCAAGGTGCAGAGCAGATGGTGAGAGAGGGTTTCTGCCTCCCAGTTGAAGTGTTAAAAAGGATAAAGTCACAGATAAGCCAAGGTGTGCCTAGAGAGTATGCGTGTATAGGAGCACAATTTGAATCAATCTCTAATGATAACCTGAAACAGCTTGCTGTGAAGATTTCTCTGCTTCGCCGTCCTTTCTCAGTGACAACAGCAATGAAAATTGCTGAGATTTCGTCAGATTATGATGCTCTGATTGATCTGGAATTACTGACAAAGCATAAAGTCATTTCTAAAGAAGTTGACAAGGATAAAACAAAGTACAACATCCATGCTTTGTTCCAGGACTTTGTCAAGGACTGCCTGTGCAAGGCACACCCCAATCACAAAGATAATTATCTGAAAGGAGAAAAACAATTTTTTCAGCACTTTTCAGGAAAGATGACTAAGCTTGCTCAACATTTAGACACAGAATTTATCAGAACTTTTTCCAAGTTGGAAAGAAACCGAGCCAACTTTGAACTCACAATTGAAATCTCAAAAACCAACAGTGAAGCATTTGCTATTCTTCTTCATTCTGATGATCACAATGAAGCAGCCTTGATTGGCATTCTTTTTGAAGTTTTAAAAGACTGGGATGAAAGAAAAAAGCTTTATGACCAGTGGGCTGGACTAGCAGAACAATCAGGTATGTGGTTCTTCTAGGGGAGGGGGGGGGGGGGGGGGGGGGGGGGGTTTGACCAGTGGGCTGGACTAGCAGAACAATCAGACCAGTTATTTGTTTGGTTTGAGCTTTGAGCTACATTCAAAATTAAAATTGCTACATTGTTTGACTACTTTAGTCAAGCATATCATGTGGGATTGTTTTATTGATTTTGCATGGAAATGAGCAAGAAGATGACCAGTATTTAGGATATTGCAAAAAAAAAATACAAGCAAAAGATTTTGTTTGTCTGTGTGTGTGTGTCTGTTTGTTTGTTTGTCTGTTTGTTTGTCTGTTTGTCTGTCTGTCTGTCTGTGTGTCTGTTTGTTTGTGTGTGTTTGTTTGTCTGTTTGTCTGTCTGTCTGTTTCTTTGTGTGTTTGTTTGTATGTTTGTCTGTCTGTCTGTTTGTTTGTCTGTTTGCTTGTGTGTTTGTTTGTCTGTCTGTCTGTTTCTTTGTGTGTTTGTTTGTATGTTTGTCTGTCTGTCTGTCTGTTTGTTTGTCTGTTTGCTTGTGTGTTTGTTTGTCTGTCTGTCTGTTTCTTTGTGTGTTTGTTTGTATGTTTGTCTGTCTGTCTGTCTGTCTCTGTCTGTTTGTTTGTCTGTTTGTTTGTCTGTTTGTTTGTCTGTCTGTTCCACTGTGTCTATGTCTGTGTGTCTATTTGTCTGTCTGCTTGTTTGTTTGTTTGTCTGTTTGTTTGCATGTTTGTCTGTCTGTGTGTCTATTTGTTTGTTTGTCTGTTTTTCTGTTCTATTTTGCCTGTTTGCTTGTCTGTGTGTGTCTGTTTGTTTGTTTGTCTGTTTGTTTGTTTGTTTGTTTGCATGTTTGTCTGTTTGTTTGTGTGTTTGTCTGTCTGTTTGTGTGTTTGTTAGATTGTGGCAATTTTTAATTATTATTTTTACTATTCAGAAAAGTGGCTAACTAGTGCTCACTTGAGATGCTGGCAGGCATTACAAGGGCCAGACATGGAAGGAACTTGTGATGCAAAAGAAGTGTTGAAAATTGCTGAAGAGTCCCTGAAAAAGGCTGAGGAGACAGCAACTCCTGAACAGCTGAAGGCAGGCAGGAGTCTCTTTCTTCATTGCAGTGGCAGAGTCAACTGGCTGCAAGCATCTAAGCTGAAGGCTTCCAAAAAGAAAAAGCATGACCAACAGCGCCTTGATCTTCTTGAAGAAGGCATTGAGAACTTGAAGAAGGCACTGGAAATGAGACAAGAGTTGATGACTGAGCAAACTGGTACTCTGGATGCACGGACGTTGAATTTGATTGGTAATTGTTATATGGAGCTCGATGATCCCGCTACTGCCGAGGGTTTTTATCATGAAGCTATAGTCATAAAGAAGAAGCTTGTTGGCAGTGAAAAGCACTGGGAAATACCAACTTTCTACAACCAGATGTCGCAAGTCCACGACAGGCGTGGAATGAAAATTGAAAAGGGGTGGTTTGCGTTCCTGTCTAAAGGCAAGGCTGAGGCAGAATATCGAAAAGCCGTTGAGTGGATGAAAAAGGCACTCAAATTACAGAAAGAGCTGGGCGTTTCTGACACCGAACACACTGCTACTTTCCAAAGAAACCTTGCAAATTCGCTGATTGGTATTGGGGAGTATGAACAGGCTTTGGAGTATGCCACGAAATGCTATAACAACAGACTGGAGCGCTTGGGAGAACACCCTGAGACAGTGCGCATTTTGTACCTGACTGGGATTATCCATGAGTGGAGAAAGGACACCAAAGCAGCGTGTGAAAGCTATGAGAAAGCGTTTGAAATGGAGGAAGTGCTACCAGAAGATAACCACAGTCTTGCCAGAGAACTGATCCGTGACAGACTGAAAGTAATGTACAAGAAATTTAAATTGAAGGACAAGTTGGAAGAGTTGGATAGCAGGATTAAAGCTATTGAAGAGGTAATGGTCTTTAGAATAAAACATCAGCAAAAAGATAGGAAGGAAGAATGAAAAAAAAAACACAAAGAAAGTACCGTAATAGTGAACAAAAGAGAAAATGAAATGGAAAGAAAGAAAGAAAGAAAGAAAAGAAAGAGAGAGAGAGAGAAAGAAAGAAAAGCCGAAAGAAAAGAGAAAACTAAATACTAAAAGAAGTAACGCCATTCAGTGAAAGAAAAGAAAGAGCCGAAAAAAGAACAACTGAAAGAAGTGAAGGAAAGGAAGAGAAAAAAACACAATTATTTCAAATCTCAAAGACTCAAGACTCCCAGGCCTGTATTTTTTAGCGATAAATTAGTATGTTTTTTTACTTTTTAGGAGGAAGGAGCTAAATCAAAACTCCCATCAACTCAAGGTAGTTTTGACTGAGAAACTGATTCCATCAATTGATCTATTTATCCATATCATTCATCCTTTTATCCATCCATCGATCTATTCTTCTATCCAACTATCAGCCCTTCCAACCATCCATTCTTCCATCCCTCCAACCATCCATCCCTCCAATCATCCCTCCAACCATCCCTCCAACCATCCCTCCAACCATCCCTCCAACCATCCCTCCAACCATCCCTCCAATCATCCCTCCAACCATCCATCTATACCTTCATCCCTCTATCCTTCCATCTATCAATCCATTCATTCATCTATTCTATCCTTCATCCATCCATCCATCCATCCATCTAACCATCATGCATCCATGCCTCCTTCTATCCATCCATCCATCCCTTCATCCCTCTATCCTTCCATCCCTCCATTCATCCATCTATCCATCCACC
Source organism: Actinostola sp. cb2023 (assembly GCA_033675265.1). Lineage (NCBI taxonomy): Eukaryota > Metazoa > Cnidaria > Anthozoa > Actiniaria > Actinostolidae > Actinostola > Actinostola sp. cb2023. The sequence continues at coordinate 952,229 of JAUJYZ010001545.1, forward strand.
CCTTCATCCATCCATCCATCCCTCTAATCATCCATTCATCTATCCATACAATCCTCCATCTATCCATTAATCAATGATATAATTCTAATTTCGTCAAACTACACGTCCATCAGGCCTGCCATCACAAGAGCTTGAAGTCCCTCCAGATGATGGAGCTGTTGCAAGTCCATCAGGCCTGCCATCACAAGAACTTGAAGTCCCTCCAGATGATGGAGCTGTTGCAAGTACATCCGGCGTTCATTTTCAAGAGGAACTTTGTGACGATGTTGAAG
>JAUJYZ010001545.1:957500-1007633 GCA_033675265.1 Actinostola sp. cb2023
ATCTCTATAAATGAATGAATGACTCGACTATTGGTTTAATAATCGTCAAGTGAAAGACTACGCACCGCACTGTACGTGTACGATTCAACTTTGGTCTTAACGCCGGTTGGCGATTGCTCTCAAACCTGGTTGTAGAAGACCGCACACCTACGATTAATCCTGTTACAGTAGTCTGTTCAACCAATCACAGCGCGCAAAATCATTGCTCAACCAATCAGAATTCTCGGAGACGGTGACCGCACGGCACGAACCGTACCGTAACTACTTCCCACTCGTACGAAAACGCCTGGCTTACTTTATTGTAGTGTTTTGTTTGCTCTAGGTTATGGGTATGGCAGACATGTAAAAGTGTCATCGATACTGCATATAGTTTGTACGAGACCTTGGTACAACCTCCTTGTACGGTTTGCTTTGCTGCTTATCAGAGGAAACAGACCAGCATCGACGGCAGCTCAAAGTTTAACTTAAAACTAACGTGTGCAGCGAATTACAAACAAGAAGATTTGACAGAAAAAGTAACGAGAAAAGGTGTGTAGTGAAAGAACGAAAAGATAGAGAAAGGTAGGAATGAAGGGAAGCATAGGAAAGGAAAAGAATAGAAAGGCAGCTAAAAAGGAAAAGAAGAAAGAAAGGAAAGAAGGGAGGATGGATGGAAGGAAAGAAGGAAGGAAGGAAGGAAGAAAGGAAGGAAAGAAGGAAGAAAGAAAGGAAGGAAGGTTGAAAGGAAGAAAGGAAGGCAAGGAAGGAAGAAAGGCAAGAAGGAAGGAAGGAAGGAAGCATGAGATAAAAACCAGTATATGCACACCATCAACATACGAAGGAGAAAAAAAGAAAACCAACGATGCCATCTTTTATTCTTGTATTCTCTTTTTTGTGGAAAGGTTTCATTACGCTTGATGAATGCGTCGCGGATGCTAAAATGACACCGCACGACTTTGCTTACCCAGATATAGATGTGGATAAGTCACAGTGGGAAAGAGAATTCTTTCTTCAGTAAGTAAACCATTCAAGTCATCATATGAACTGTCATTGATGTAATGTAGTGTGTGTAGTGGAGTAGGGTTGAGATACATTTAGTGTGTGTGGGTTGGTGTGGTACGATGTGTTGTGATTCGTTGTGGTAGGGTGTAGTTGTATTGTCAATGTAATGTAGTGTGTTGTAGTACATGGTGGAGTAGGGTTGAGATACATTTAGTGTGTGTGGGTTGGTTGGTGTGGTACGATGTGTTGTGATTCGTTGTGGTAGGGTGTAGTTGTATTGTCAATGTAATGTAGTGTGTTGTAGTACATGGTGGAGTAGGGTTGAGATACATTTAGTGTGTGTGGGTTGGTGTGGTACGATGTGTTGTGATTCGTTGTGGTAGGGTGTAGTTGTATTGTCATTGTAATGTAGTGTGTTGTAGTACATGGTGGAGTAGGGTTGAGATACATTTAGTGTGTGTGGGTTGGTGTGGTACGGTGTGTTGCGATCCATTGTGGTAGGGTGTAGTTGTATTGTCATTGTAATGTAGTGTGTTGTAGTACATGGTGGAGTAGGGTTGAGATACATTTAGTGTGTGTGGGTTGGTGTGGTACGGTGTGTTGCGATCCATTGTGGTAGGGTGTAGTTGTATTGTCATTGTAATGTAGTGTGTTGTAGTACATGGTGGAGTAGGGTTGAGATACATTTAGGATGTGTGGGTTGGTGTGGTATGGTGTGTTGCGATCCATTGTGGTAGGGTGTAGTTGTATTGTCGTTGATGTAATATAGTGTGTAGTAGTATTACATGGTGGTGTAGTTGAGTAGGGTTGAGATACATTTAGGGTGTGTGATATGGTGTGTTGCGATTCGTTGTGGTAGGGTGTAGTTGTATTGTCGTTGATGTAATATAGTGTGTAGTAGTATTACATGGTGGTGTAGTTGAGTAGGGTTGAGATATATTTAGGGTGTGTGGGTTGGTGTGGTATGGTGTGTTGTGATTCGTTGTGGTAGGGTGTAGTTGTATTGTCGTTGATGTAATATAGTGTGTAGTAGTATTACATGGTGGTGTAGTTGAGTAGGGTTGAGATAGGGGTGTGTTCCATGACTGAAGGTGTGCATACTGATGTTTTGGTGGAATCTACTGCAGTTGTTCCAATGGTCAAGTTACATGTGGAATTCACTAGATTTTCTTGTTAAACAGGTATCTTGGTAGTGATCAAGTATGTCAAAAATCTCTTGAAATACAAACAACTAGCACCGAGATTAAGTTGTCGTTTTATCGTGAACAAGAACCAAAGGAAAATCGTCTTTGTAAACTCCATTTGATTAAACATGTGGAAGAAAGTGCAGCACAAGTAAGTAGCAACAACGCTCAAGAAATGTCATTACATTGCTGTCAATGTTTAGTCATGTACAATAATCAACCTTGTTGGCCAAGGATGAATAGGCGACTTACATGATGACGTTGTGTTATTTTACTACAAGTACGAGAATGCTCGTACTTGCATCGATAGTGGAAGCAAGCTTCTCTGACCAGCAACTGTGACAGCGAAGACAATAAATACGTAGAAATAGACGAGCATTCAAAAACACTCCAGCAACTTGACGACACAAATAGACAAGAGAAAGACAAACAAATAATGTAGAGCACAGGCAGGAAGTAACGCTTTGTTTATGGTAAATAAAACTGCAAATCAAATTCTCTTGCAGGAAATAACTCGTGAACAAACATCTTCGGTAAGTTTTATCAGACGGCAATATGCTTGTGTTAGTCTATGAACAGCTTCTCAAGGGAGGGGAGGGGAATGCTTGGGTGATCGAGGGGTAGGAGGTAAATTGGGACAGTACAGGGAAGGAGTGTTGGGTGGGAAAGTCTATAGGTGACGTTTTTCCCCTTTCCTCCCCTCCCTCCCCTTCTCCCTCCCCTCCTCTTTTGAGAGTCCGTTCACAAGCTACAAATTCACCATCACAATATATCTTTTTTGTCTTCAGATCTGGGTAGAATACTGCGGCATTGATTTCCAAACCCTCAGAGAGTTACCAGAAGACATTGTCAATAGTTTAATCAATTGCTGCAAAGTGAATGCAGATATTATTACTGGCTATCGTGGAAGGTGGTATGACGATTACGGGGCGGAGAAATTCTTTACTCAGTTTCCAAGAGAGTTCTATCATAAACTGGTTGAAACTTTGTGTCTGAAAGAATTCGAAGACAACTCGGGACACATTTTAAGGCAGCTTCAATACGGTAAGAAATGGGAAGAAAGCTGTTGTACACCTTTCACTCGAACACCTCTCACTCGTACACCTGTCACTCGTACACCTGTCACTCGTACACCTGTCACTCGTACACCTGTCACTCGTACACCTGTCACTCGTACACCTCACTCGTACACCTGTCACTCGTACACCTCTCGTACACCTCTCGTACACCTGTCACTCGTACACCTGTCACTCGTACACCTGTCACTCGTACACCTGTCACTCGTACACCTGTCACTCGTACACCTCTCACTCGTACACCTCTCACTCGTACACCTCTCACTCGTACACCTGTCACTCGTACACCTGTCACTCGTACACCTCTCGTACACCTCTCGTACACCTGTCACTCGTACACCTCTCACTCGTACACCTGTCACTCGTACACCTCTCGTACACCTCTCTTACACCTTTCACTCGTACACCTCTCACTCGTACACCTGTCACTCGTACACCTGTCACTCGTACACCTGTCACTCGTACACCTCTCACTCGTACACCTCTCACTCGTACACCTCTCACTCGTACACCTGTCACTCGTACACCTGTCACTCGTACACCTCTCGTACACCTGTCACTCGTACACCTCTCACTCGTACACCTGTCACTCGTACACCTCTCACTCGTACACCTGTCACTCGTACACCTCTCACTCGTACACCTGTCACTCGTACACCTCTCGTACACCTCTCGTACACCTCTCGTACACCTGTCACTCGTACACCTCTCACTCGTACACCTGTCACTCGTACACCTCTCACTCGTACACCTCTCACTCGTACACCTCTCACTCGTACACCTCTCACTCGTACACCTCTCACTCGTACACCTGTCACTCGTACACCTGTCACTCGTACACCTCTCGTACACCTCTCGTACACCTGTCACTCGTACACCTCTCACTCGTACACCTGTCACTCGTACACCTCTCACTCGTACACCTGTCACTCGTACACCTCTCGTACACCTCTCGTACACCTGTCACTCGTACACCTCTCACTCGTACACCTGTCACTCGTACACCTGTCACTCGTACACCTGTCACTCGTACACCTCTCACTCGTACACCTCTCACTCGTACACCTCTCACTCGTACACCTCTCACTCGTACACCTGTCACTCGTACACCTCTCGTACACCTCTCGTACACCTGTCACTCGTACACCTGTCACTCGTACACCTCTCACTCGTACACCTCTCACTCGTACACCTCTCACTCGTACACCTGTCACTCGTACACCTGTCACTCGTACACCTGTCACTCGTACACCTCTCGTACACCTCTCGTACACCTGTCACTCGTACACCTCTCACTCGTACACCTGTCACTCGTACACCTCTCACTCGTACACCTGTCACTCGTACACCTCTCGTACACCTCTCGTACACCTGTCACTCGTACACCTCTCACTCGTACACCTGTCACTCGTACACCTGTCACTCGTACACCTCTCACTCGTACACCTCTCACTCGTACACCTCTCACTCGTACACCTCTCACTCGTACACCTGTCACTCGTACACCTCTCGTACACCTCTCGTACACCTGTCACTCGTACACCTCTCACTCGTACACCTCTCACTCGTACACCTCTCACTCGTACACCTGTCACTCGTACACCTCTCACTCGTACACCTCTCACTCGTACACCTCTCACTCGTACACCTGTCACTCGTACACCTCTCACTCGTACACCTCTCACTCGTACACCTGTCACTCGTACACCTCTCGTACACCTCTCGTACACCTGTCACTCGTACACCTCTCACTCGTACACCTCACTCGTACACCTCTCACTCGTACACCTGTCACTCGTACACCTGTCACTCGTACACCTCTCACTCGTACACCTCTCACTCGTACACCTGTCACTCGTACACCTCTCACTCGTACACCTCTCACTCGTACACCTGTCACTCGTACACCTCTCGTACACCTCTCGTACACCTGTCACTCGTACACCTCTCACTCGTACACCTCACTCGTACACCTCTCACTCGTACACCTGTCACTCGTACACCTGTCACTCGTACACCTCTCACTCGTACACCTCTCACTCGTACACCTGTCACTCGTACACCTCTCACTCGTACACCTCTCACTCGTACACCTGTCACTCGTACACCTCTCACTCGTACACCTCTCACTCGTACACCTGTCAGTCGTACACCTCTCACTCGTACACCACTCACTCGTACACCACTCACTCGTACACCTCTCACTCGTACACCTGTCACTCGTACACCTCTCACTCGTACACCTGTCACTCGTACACCTCTCGTACACCTCTCGTACACCTCTCGTACACCTGTCACTCGTACACCTCTCACTCGTACACCTGTCACTCGTACACCTGTCACTCGTACACCTCTCACTCGTACACCTCTCACTCGTACACCTCTCACTCGTACACCTCTCACTCGTACACCTGTCACTCGTACACCTGTCACTCGTACACCTCTCGTACACCTCTCGTACACCTGTCACTCGTACACCTCTCACTCGTACACCTGTCACTCGTACACCTCTCACTCGTACACCTGTCACTCGTACACCTCTCGTACACCTCTCGTACACCTGTCACTCGTACACCTCTCACTCGTACACCTGTCACTCGTACACCTGTCACTCGTACACCTGTCACTCGTACACCTCTCACTCGTACACCTCTCACTCGTACACCTCTCACTCGTACACCTCTCACTCGTACACCTGTCACTCGTACACCTCTCGTACACCTCTCGTACACCTGTCACTCGTACACCTCTCACTCGTACACCTCTCACTCGTACACCTCTCACTCGTACACCTGTCACTCGTACACCTGTCACTCGTACACCTGTCACTCGTACACCTCTCGTACACCTCTCGTACACCTGTCACTCGTACACCTCTCACTCGTACACCTGTCACTCGTACACCTCTCACTCGTACACCTGTCACTCGTACACCTCTCGTACACCTCTCGTACACCTGTCACTCGTACACCTCTCACTCGTACACCTGTCACTCGTACACCTGTCACTCGTACACCTCTCACTCGTACACCTCTCACTCGTACACCTCTCACTCGTACACCTCTCACTCGTACACCTGTCACTCGTACACCTCTCGTACACCTCTCGTACACCTGTCACTCGTACACCTCACTCGTACACCTGTCACTCGTACACCTCTCACTCGTACACCTGTCACTCGTACACCTCTCACTCGTACACCTCTCACTCGTACACCTCTCACTCGTACACCTCTCACTCGTACACCTGTCACTCGTACACCTCTCGTACACCTCTCGTACACCTGTCACTCGTACACCTCTCACTCGTACACCTCTCACTCGTACACCTCTCACTCGTACACCTCTCACTCGTACACCTGTCACTCGTACACCTGTCACTCGTACACCTGTCACTCGTACACCTCTCGTACACCTCTCGTACACCTGTCACTCGTACACCTCTCACTCGTACACCTGTCACTCGTACACCTCTCACTCGTACACCTGTCACTCGTACACCTCTCGTACACCTCTCGTACACCTGTCACTCGTACACCTCTCACTCGTACACCTGTCACTCGTACACCTGTCACTCGTACACCTCTCACTCGTACACCTCTCACTCGTACACCTCTCACTCGTACACCTCTCACTCGTACACCTGTCACTCGTACACCTCTCGTACACCTCTCGTACACCTGTCACTCGTACACCTCTCACTCGTACACCTCTCACTCGTACACCTCTCACTCGTACACCTGTCACTCGTACACCTCTCACTCGTACACCTCTCACTCGTACACCTCTCACTCGTACACCTGTCACTCGTACACCTCTCACTCGTACACCTCTCACTCGTACACCTGTCACTCGTACACCTCTCGTACACCTCTCGTACACCTGTCACTCGTACACCTCTCACTCGTACACCTCACTCGTACACCTCTCACTCGTACACCTGTCACTCGTACACCTGTCACTCGTACACCTCTCACTCGTACACCTCTCACTCGTACACCTGTCACTCGTACACCTCTCACTCGTACACCTCTCACTCGTACACCTGTCACTCGTACACCTCTCGTACACCTCTCGTACACCTGTCACTCGTACACCTCTCACTCGTACACCTCACTCGTACACCTCTCACTCGTACACCTGTCACTCGTACACCTGTCACTCGTACACCTCTCACTCGTACACCTCTCACTCGTACACCTGTCACTCGTACACCTCTCACTCGTACACCTCTCACTCGTACACCTGTCACTCGTACACCTCTCACTCGTACACCTCTCACTCGTACACCTGTCAGTCGTACACCTCTCACTCGTACACCACTCACTCGTACACCACTCACTCGTACACCTCTCACTCGTACACCTGTCACTCGTACACCTCTCACTCGTACACCTGTCACTCGTACACCTCTCGTACACCTCTCGTACACCTGTCACTCGTACACCTCTCACTCGTACACCTGTCACTCGTACACCTGTCACTCGTACACCTCTCACTCGTACACCTCTCACTCGTACACCTCTCACTCGTACACCTCTCACTCGTACACCTGTCACTCGTACACCTGTCACTCGTACACCTCTCGTACACCTCTCGTACACCTGTCACTCGTACACCTCTCACTCGTACACCTGTCACTCGTACACCTCTCACTCGTACACCTGTCACTCGTACACCTCTCGTACACCTCTCGTACACCTGTCACTCGTACACCTCTCACTCGTACACCTGTCACTCGTACACCTGTCACTCGTACACCTGTCACTCGTACACCTCTCACTCGTACACCTCTCACTCGTACACCTCTCACTCGTACACCTCTCACTCGTACACCTGTCACTCGTACACCTCTCGTACACCTCTCGTACACCTGTCACTCGTACACCTCTCACTCGTACACCTCTCACTCGTACACCTCTCACTCGTACACCTGTCACTCGTACACCTGTCACTCGTACACCTGTCACTCGTACACCTCTCGTACACCTCTCGTACACCTGTCACTCGTACACCTCTCACTCGTACACCTGTCACTCGTACACCTCTCACTCGTACACCTGTCACTCGTACACCTCTCGTACACCTCTCGTACACCTGTCACTCGTACACCTCTCACTCGTACACCTGTCACTCGTACACCTGTCACTCGTACACCTCTCACTCGTACACCTCTCACTCGTACACCTCTCACTCGTACACCTCTCACTCGTACACCTGTCACTCGTACACCTCTCGTACACCTGTCACTCGTACACCTCTCACTCGTACACCTCTCACTCGTACACCTCTCACTCGTACACCTGTCACTCGTACACCTCTCACTCGTACACCTCTCACTCGTACACCTCTCACTCGTACACCTGTCACTCGTACACCTCTCACTCGTACACCTCTCACTCGTACACCTGTCACTCGTACACCTCTCGTACACCTCTCGTACACCTGTCACTCGTACACCTCTCACTCGTACACCTCACTCGTACACCTCTCACTCGTACACCTGTCACTCGTACACCTGTCACTCGTACACCTCTCACTCGTACACCTCTCACTCGTACACCTGTCACTCGTACACCTCTCACTCGTACACCTCTCACTCGTACACCTGTCACTCGTACACCTCTCGTACACCTCTCGTACACCTGTCACTCGTACACCTCTCACTCGTACACCTCACTCGTACACCTCTCACTCGTACACCTGTCACTCGTACACCTGTCACTCGTACACCTCTCACTCGTACACCTCTCACTCGTACACCTGTCACTCGTACACCTCTCACTCGTACACCTCTCACTCGTACACCTGTCACTCGTACACCTCTCACTCGTACACCTCTCACTCGTACACCACTCACTCGTACACCTCTCACTCGTACACCTGTCACTCGTACACCTGTCACTCGTACACCTGTCACTCGTACACCTGTCACTCGTACACCTGTCACTCGTACACCTGTCACTCGTACACCTGTCACTCGTACACCTGTCACTCGTACACCTGTCACTCGTACACCTCTCACTCGTACACCACTCACTCGTACACCACTCACTCGTACACCTCTCACTCGTACACCTGTCACTCGTACACCTGTCACTCGTACACCTGTCACTCGTACACCTGTCACTCGTACACCTGTCACTCGTACACCTGTCACTCGTACACCTGTCACTCGTACACCTGTCACTCGTACACCTGTCACTCGTACACCTGTCACTCGTACACCTCTCACTCGTACACCTGTCACTCGTACACCTCTCGTACACCTGTCACTCGTACACCTCTCACTCGTACACCTGTCACTCGTACACCTCTCACTCGTACACCTGTCACTCGTACACCTCTCGTACACCTCTCGTACACCTGTCACTCGTACACCTCTCACTCGTACACCTGTCACTCGTACACCTGTCACTCGTACACCTCTCACTCGTACACCTCTCACTCGTACACCTCTCACTCGTACACCTCTCACTCGTACACCTGTCACTCGTACACCTGTCACTCGTACACCTCTCGTACACCTCTCGTACACCTGTCACTCGTACACCTCTCACTCGTACACCTGTCACTCGTACACCTCTCACTCGTACACCTGTCACTCGTACACCTCTCGTACACCTCTCGTACACCTGTCACTCGTACACCTCTCACTCGTACACCTGTCACTCGTACACCTGTCACTCGTACACCTCTCACTCGTACACCTCTCACTCGTACACCTCTCACTCGTACACCTCTCACTCGTACACCTCTCACTCGTACACCTGTCACTCGTACACCTCTCGTACACCTGTCACTCGTACACCTCTCACTCGTACACCTGTCACTCGTACACCTCTCACTCGTACACCTGTCACTCGTACACCTGTCACTCGTACACCTGTCACTCGTACACCTCTCGTACACCTCTCGTACACCTGTCACTCGTACACCTCTCACTCGTACACCTGTCACTCGTACACCTCTCACTCGTACACCTCTCACTCGTACACCTCTCACTCGTACACCTCTCACTCGTACACCTGTCACTCGTACACCTCTCGTACACCTCTCGTACACCTGTCACTCGTACACCTCTCACTCGTACACCTCTCACTCGTACACCTCTCACTCGTACACCTGTCACTCGTACACCTGTCACTCGTACACCTGTCACTCGTACACCTCTCGTACACCTCTCGTACACCTGTCACTCGTACACCTCTCACTCGTACACCTGTCACTCGTACACCTCTCACTCGTACACCTGTCACTCGTACACCTCTCGTACACCTCTCGTACACCTGTCACTCGTACACCTCTCACTCGTACACCTCACTCGTACACCTCACTCGTACACCTCTCACTCGTACACCTGTCACTCGTACACCTGTCACTCGTACACCTCTCGTACACCTGTCACTCGTACACCTCTCACTCGTACACCTGTCACTCGTACACCTCTCGTACACCTCTCGTACACCTGTCACTCGTACACCTCTCACTCGTACACCTCTCACTCGTACACCTCTCACTCGTACACCTGTCACTCGTACACCTCTCACTCGTACTCTCACTCTACTCACTCGTACACCTCTCACTCGTACACCTGTCACTCGTACACCTCTCACTCGTACACCTCTCACTCGTACACCTGTCACTCGTACACCTCTCGTACACCTCTCGTACACCTGTCACTCGTACACCTCTCACTCGTACACCTCACTCGTACACCTCTCACTCGTACACCTGTCACTCGTACACCTGTCACTCGTACACCTCTCACTCGTACACCTCTCACTCGTACACCTGTCACTCGTACACCTCTCACTCGTACACCTCTCACTCGTACACCTCTCACTCGTACACCTGTCACTCGTACACCTGTCACTCGTACACCTCTCACTCGTACACCTCTCACTCGTACACCTCTCACTCGTACACCTGTCACTCGTACACCTCTCACTCGTACACCTGTCACTCGTACACCTCTCACTCGTACACCTCTCACTCGTACACCTGTCACTCGTACACCTGTCACTCGTACACCTCTCACTCGTACACCTCTCACTCGTACACCTGTCACTCGTACACCTCACTCGTACACCTCACTCGTATACCTGTCACTCGTACACCTGTCACTCGTACACCTCTCTCTCGTACACCTCTCACTCGTACACCTGTCACTCGTACACCTCTCGTACACCTCTCGTACACCTGTCACTCGTACACCTCTCACTCGTACACCTCACTCGTACACCTCTCACTCGTACACCTGTCACTCGTACACCTGTCACTCGTACACCTCTCACTCGTACACCTCTCACTAGTACACCTGTCACTCGTACACCTCTCACTCGTACACCTCTCACTCGTACACCTGTCACTCGTACACCTGTCACTCGTACACCTCTCACTCGTACACCTGTCACTCGTACACCTCTCACTCGTACACCTGTCACTCGTACACCTCTCACTCGTACACCTGTCACTCGTACACCTCTCACTCGTACACCTCTCACTCGTACACCTGTCACTCGTACACCTGTCACTCGTACACCTCTCACTCGTACACCTCTCACTCGTACACCTGTCACTCGTACACCTCACTCGTACACCTCACTCGTATACCTGTCACTCGTACACCTGTCACTCGTACACCTCTCTCTCGTACACCTGTCACTCGTACACCTCTCACTCGTACACCTCTCACTCGTACACCTCCTACTCGTACACCTCTCACTCGTACACCTGTCACTCGTACACCCTCTCACTCGTACACCTCTCACTCGTACACCTCTCACTCGTACACCTCTCACTCGTACACCTGTCACTCGTACACCTCTCACTCGTACACCACTCACTCGTACACCACTCACTCGTACACCACTCACTCGTACACCTCTCACTCGTACACCTGTCACTCGTACACCTGTCACTCGTACACCTGTCACTCGTACACCTGTCACTCGTACACCTGTCACTCGTACACCTGTCACTCGTACACCTGTCACTCGTACACCTCTCACTCGTACACCTCTCACTCGTACAGCTCTCACTCGTACACCTGTCACTCGTACACCTGTCACTCGTACACCTGTCACTCGTACACCTGTCACTCGTACACCTCTCACTCGTACACCTGTCACTCGTACACCTCTCGTACACCTGTCACTCGTACACCTCTCACTCGTACACCTGTCACTCGTACACCTCTCACTCGTACACCTGTCACTCGTACACCTCTCGTACACCTCTCGTACACCTGTCACTCGTACACCTCTCACTCGTACACCTGTCACTCGTACACCTGTCACTCGTACACCTCTCACTCGTACACCTCTCACTCGTACACCTCTCACTCGTACACCTCTCACTCGTACACCTGTCACTCGTACACCTGTCACTCGTACACCTCTCGTACACCTCTCGTACACCTGTCACTCGTACACCTCTCACTCGTACACCTGTCACTCGTACACCTCTCACTCGTACACCTGTCACTCGTACACCTCTCGTACACCTCTCGTACACCTGTCACTCGTACACCTCTCACTCGTACACCTGTCACTCGTACACCTGTCACTCGTACACCTCTCACTCGTACACCTCTCACTCGTACACCTCTCACTCGTACACCTCTCACTCGTACACCTCTCACTCGTACACCTGTCACTCGTACACCTCTCGTACACCTGTCACTCGTACACCTCTCACTCGTACACCTGTCACTCGTACACCTCTCACTCGTACACCTGTCACTCGTACACCTGTCACTCGTACACCTGTCACTCGTACACCTCTCGTACACCTCTCGTACACCTGTCACTCGTACACCTCTCACTCGTACACCTGTCACTCGTACACCTCTCACTCGTACACCTCTCACTCGTACACCTCTCACTCGTACACCTCTCACTCGTACACCTGTCACTCGTACACCTCTCGTACACCTCTCGTACACCTGTCACTCGTACACCTCTCACTCGTACACCTCTCACTCGTACACCTCTCACTCGTACACCTGTCACTCGTACACCTGTCACTCGTACACCTGTCACTCGTACACCTCTCGTACACCTCTCGTACACCTGTCACTCGTACACCTCTCACTCGTACACCTGTCACTCGTACACCTCTCACTCGTACACCTGTCACTCGTACACCTCTCGTACACCTCTCGTACACCTGTCACTCGTACACCTCTCACTCGTACACCTGTCACTCGTACACATCTCACTCGTACACCTCTCACTCGTACACCTGTCACTCGTACACCTCTCACTCGTACACCACTCACTCGTACACCACTCACTCGTACACCTCTCACTCGTACACCTGTCACTCGTACACCTCTCACTCGTACACCTGTCACTCGTACACCTGTCACTCGTACACCTGTCACTCGTACACCTGTCACTCGTACACCTGTCACTCGTACACCTGTCACTCGTACACCTCTCACTCGTACACCTCTCACTCGTACAGCTCTCACTCGTACACCTGTCACTCGTACACCTGTCACTCGTACACCTCTCACTCGTACACCTGTCACTCGTACACCTCTCACTCGTACACCTGTCACTCGTACACCTGTCACTCGTACACCTGTCACTCGTACACCTCTCGTACACCTCTCGTACACCTGTCACTCGTACACCTCTCACTCGTACACCTGTCACTCGTACACCTCTCACTCGTACACCTCTCACTCGTACACCTCTCACTCGTACACCTCTCACTCGTACACCTGTCACTCGTACACCTCTCGTACACCTCTCGTACACCTGTCACTCGTACACCTCTCACTCGTACACCTCTCACTCGTACACCTCTCACTCGTACACCTGTCACTCGTACACCTGTCACTCGTACACCTGTCACTCGTACACCTCTCGTACACCTCTCGTACACCTGTCACTCGTACACCTCTCACTCGTACACCTGTCACTCGTACACCTCTCACTCGTACACCTGTCACTCGTACACCTCTCGTACACCTCTCGTACACCTGTCACTCGTACACCTCTCACTCGTACACCTGTCACTCGTACACCTGTCACTCGTACACCTCTCACTCGTACACCTCTCACTCGTACACCTCTCACTCGTACACCTCTCACTCGTACACCTGTCACTCGTACACCTCTCACTCGTACACCTCTCACTCGTACACATCTCACTCGTACACCTCTCACTCGTACACCTGTCACTCGTACACCTCTCACTCGTACACCACTCACTCGTACACCACTCACTCGTACACCTCTCACTCGTACACCTGTCACTCGTACACCTCTCACTCGTACACCTGTCACTCGTACACCTGTCACTCGTACACCTGTCACTCGTACACCTGTCACTCGTACACCTGTCACTCGTACACCTGTCACTCGTACACCTCTCACTCGTACACCTCTCACTCGTACAGCTCTCACTCGTACACCTGTCACTCGTACACCTGTCACTCGTACACCTCTCACTCGTACAGCTCTCACTCGTACACCTGTCACTCGTACACCTCTCACTCGTACACCTGTCACTCGTACACCTCTCACTCGTACACCTGTCACTCGTACACCTCTCACTCGTACACCTCTCACTCGTACACCTCTCACTCGTACACCTGTCACTCGTACACCTCTCACTCGTACACCTCTCACTCGTACACCTGTCACTCGTACACCTGTCACTCGTACACCTCTCACTCGTACACCTCTCACTCGTACACCTGTCACTCGTACACCTCACTCGTACACCTCACTCGTATACCTGTCACTCGTACACCTGTCACTCGTACACCTCTCTCTCTCGTACACCTGTCACTCGTACACCTCTCACTCGTACACCTCTCACTCGTACACCTCTCACTCGTACACCTCTCACTCGTACACCTGTCACTCGTACACCTCTCACTCGTACACCTCTCACTCGTACACCTCTCACTCGTACACCTCTCACTCGTACACCTGTCACTCGTACACCTGTCACTCGTACACCTCACTCGTACACCTCTCACTCGTACACCACTCACTCGTACACCACTCACTCGTACACCTCTCACTCGTACACCTGTCACTCGTACACCTCTCACTCGTACACCTGTCACTCGTACACCTGTCACTCGTACACCTGTCACTCGTACACCTGTCACTCGTACACCTGTCACTCGTACACCTGTCACTCGTACACCTCTCACTCGTACACCTCTCACTCGTACAGCTCTCACTCGTACACCTGTCACTCGTACACCTGTCACTCGTACACCTGTCACTCGTACACCTGCCACTCGTACACCTGTCACTCGTACACCTCTCACTCGTACACCTGTCACTCGTACACCTCTCACTCGTACACCTGTCACTCGTACACCTCTCACTCGTACACCTCATTAAAATAACAATCATCTACAGCTCCTTATAGAGACTTTGGATGCCTGTAACTTTAGTCTTGTCGAAGTAATTCGTTGTATCCCTACTGACTATGGTGGTGGATGATGAATTATTTATATTATTATTTATCTACTATTAAATAAATTATCAATTTTACTCCTTAGATAGGTAGATAGGCAGGTCCACATCAGGACTTACGTCTTGCATCATTGTAAACTAACCTGCAGAACAAATAAACTGTGTATGTATGTATGTATGTATGTACTAGTTTTAGTGTGCTCCGTCTAGTTATGATATCTTTAATGATGGTCTTGGATGACAGGTGTTACAAGCTCATAGAACGTAAATAAATCTTGTTCCAGGTCACCATCTGGTTGTTGAGACGACACTGAGTGAAGTACCTCGTGAGGTACAGGAGCAAACAATATCCATTGTCACCAAGCACTTCCAAGGTTCTTCGGCCTTGAAGTTGGGACGAAATTTGGGACTCAGCGAAGAATACCTTTGCAATGGAAAATCACCTTGTGACGTCATTACGTTCTGGACGGAGAACTGCATAAGCAGCAATCTTGCGGACTTGTTTGGCGCTCTAAGAATTTGTGGAAGTGTAGAAGCAGCAAAAACACTTGCAGAATTTATAACTGTCCGCGCAAAAAGAGAAACGGGTGTCTTATTATGAAGGAATCCACTTGTCATGCGCAGAAATATCAAGTTCCAATGGTCATGCGCAGAAACATCAAGACGCAATGGTCATGCGCAGAAACATCAAGACCCTATGGTCATGCGCAGAAACATCAAGACCCAATGGTCATGCGTAGAAACATCAAGACCCAATGGTCATGCGTAGAAACATCAAGACGCAATGGTCATGCGCAGAAACATCAAGACGCAATGGCCATGCGCAGAAACATCAAGACCCAATGGTCATGCGCAGAAACATCAAGACGCAATGGTCATGCGCAGAAACATCAAGACGCAATGGTCATGCGTAGAAACATCAAGACGCAATGGTCATACGCAGAAATATCAAGACCCAATGGTCATGCGCAGAAACATCAAGACCCAATGGTCATGCGTAGAAACATCAAGACGCAATGGTCATGCGCAGAAACATCAAGTTCCACTGGACATGTGCAGAAACATCAAGTGATTTATGGGTCAAATGCAACTGCAGCAATCCATTAAAGAGTCGACGACGCCTGAGCATGCGTTATATGCTCATTAAACACAGCCGTGGTTGTCCCATAAGTTTGAACGTATTTGTTTGCCACTTATACTCAATGGTATGTCAATACTATCTTAGGGTGAATAAGTAAGTATCAGACTAACGTATTTTATAGGAATTCTAAAACAATATAATTTTTTATTTATCTTTTTTTTGCTCAAAGCAAAAATGTATTTTCAATGATATTGTCATCCTACCATAGGTAGCTTACAACTATGTAATAGTTCTGCCATATAGATTATTTTTGTATTATAATAGTACCACCGGTATGACATACTACACAACGGAAAAATTATTTGTATTTTTATTAGTTTTATATATACAGTATATATTTTTAATATCATGCCACAGGAAACCCACTCTAAATTATTAGATTGTTGAGTAGTACCACAGATAGTCCACTAGATATAAAATGATCGTATACCACAGGAAACCCACTCTAAATTATTAGATTGTTGAGTAGTACCACAGGTAGTCCACTAGATGTAAAATGATCGTATACCACAGGAAACCCACTGTAAATTATTAGATTGTTGAGTAGTACCACAGGTAGGCCACTAGATATAAAATGATCGTATACCACAGGAAACCCACTATAGATTATTAGATTGTTGAGTAGTACCACAGGTAGTCCACTAGATATAAAATGATCATATACCACAGGAAACCCACTATAAATTATTAGATTGCTGAGTAGTACCACAGGTAGTCCACTAGATGTAAAATGATCGTATACCACAGGAAACCCACTGTAAATTATTAGATTGTTGAGTAGTACCACAGGTAGGCCACTAGATATGAAATGATCGTATACCACAGGAAACCCACTATAGATTATTAGATTGTTGAGTAGTACCACAGGTAGTCCACTAGATATGAAATGATCGTATACCACAGGAAACCCACTATAGATTATTAGATTGTTGAGTAGTACCACAGGTAGTCCACTAGATATAAAATGATCGTATACCACAGGAAACCCACTATAGATTATTAGATTGTTGAGTAGTACCACAGGTAGTCCACTAGATATAAAATGATCGTATACCACAGGAAACCCAAGCAAATAGAATAAAATCGATAAGCAGACCTTTTTTACTGGATTTTATTGGGATTTCAAGTTATTTGACGGTATATCAATTGTACTGATTTAAATCAAACGTTTCGGTCTTCAGGATATTTGCAGGAATACAAGATACACTCGATTGCAGAAACGTAGTATATACATTTATACAAATATCTAATGAGATGGAAAATGTTAAACTTGCTAAAATACAACTATTTTAAAAGCACAAAATCGTGCTGAAAGTTATTGTGTTGTCCTTGCTGGATGCGATATTAATCTAAAATTGATGATTCTGAAATATTAGAAGAAAATAAGCGATGTTTCACGCTTTGTATCTCATTAGATATCTTGTATCATTAGATATTTGTATAAATGTATACTACAACCTTTCTGCAAACGAGTGTATATATTTAATATATAATCATCAATGAAATATCTCATTTATTATATTTCTCTTCTTCGAAAAATTGATATCTTCACACGTAAAGTTATATAAGTTATTTACCGACTGGGAGGTCCGTATAGTGAAAAACTGTGCCCGAGGTCTTGAAAGTGCTGACCGAGGCCGAAGGCCCGAGGTCAGCACTTTCAAGACCGAGGGCACAGTTTTTCACTGTACGGACCGACCTAAAGTCGGTCAATAACTTTTTATTTTTTCCCCTCGACAACACTGACTGAATAAGCACTTACAAAATGGATACCGTGGACCTAGGGCAGAGATAGGAAAATACGGCCCGCGCAGCGAACCAAAGTCAAATTGGAGGATTCGGATACCGTACGCATGAAAAAAAAAACATGTTGTCTTCACATGTGAAGATATCATATCGTAAAGTAAAAATTATGTTTAAAAAAATATGTTTCATCGATAATTATATATTAAACAGAATATTACATGGTCGCTGGGCCGTATCTCCGCGCGCCCATGTAATATCCTCTATATATACAATATGAAATAACGAAAAAAATGGTTCAAAACTTTACAAAACACGTTTATATTACAAAACACGTTTATATTACAAAACACGTTTATTTTACAAAACACGTTTATTTTACAAAACACGTTTATATTACTAATAATGAAATAAAAACATGAATTCCTTGCAAAAACGATCTTACAAATGAATGACATCAACTGTAATTTTCACAAACTCAGCAATAGAACGAACAATATATACTTGTGAGTGGAAGTATATGGGATAAAGATGTAGTATGTAGACTTGCTAAGCCACGAACATCTGAGAGAAATACCGGCTACACTTTAATTTCGGACTGAAAATTTGCAAGGCAAAATTATATTCTCTTGGATATGCTTATTAACCTGAAGCAGTAAACACTTCAAAGTGCTACACTAATTGTGCAGAAATCGTATACAAAGCACTTGGAACACTTGACTGCATCGCCGCGAAGATATATTTGAGCCTTCGTTTTCTCAGCGGCACAGAGCGCATGCGCCTTAGAGGCCAGATGGCGATTTGTGACGAGCATTCCGCAGGAAGCCCGAGTAAATAGAAATAGGGCTTCCTGCGCGACCGAGCTAATTTTATTCGGTGTTATTTTACAACCAGGATCTATACCTGATACAACTTATATATTGTGTCAAGTTTTACGAAAATGACGACATCTGAACAGTATTTTCGATATCAGACATCCCACTGTCTGAATGATGTATTTTCCTGTAGGTGAGCGTCGCTCTTAAAGCCTTCCTGAAATCGTTTTTGCCGAAAACATAGATGCACGGATTTAAAAAGGAGCCGAGAAAACGTAAATAGATAAAGATGTATTCTGCGATGTGTGGCAAGACGAAGAATTCATTTCCAAGGTTATACTGTAGACGTATCAGGAAATAAGGAAGCCAGCAAGCGCAGTAGGAAAGGAACATGAGGATAAAAACCAGGGCTGTTTGCCATTCTTTACTATTTCTCTGGGTTGCATCCATTCTTTGAAGACTGTTCCGTCTACTTCTTGCACTCCTAACGACATTGTAGAATAGAAGAGAATACAGGACAATCATCACTAAGACAGGAACAGCAAAGAACACAACAAGGCTTGCAATGTCATAGGGTACTTCATATTCCACGTTTCCCTCCTCGTTGACGTCAGAGTTCGACGTGCTCCATGCAAGTTGTATGAACGCCAAGACGATCGAAACGAGCCATATAGCACCCTTAACGGCATGACTTCGTGCTGGCGTCACAATGCTGGGATATTGTAGCGCGTATGTTGCTGCGAGGTAGCGATCGACTGTGATGGCAACGAGATGGAGGACAGTGGAAATGGATGTCATACGAAGGAAATTCTCTGCCACAAGACAGAGAGGATAATCCCAAGTGATGTTGCAGGCCAAGAATAGAGGTATATCGACTAATCCTGTAAGGAGATCCGATAAAGCCAGACTGCACAGAAGATAGTTCGCTTGATTCCGTAGCTGTTTTCGCTTAATGACGAGGATAAGGACAAAGCTGTTAAAGACGATGATTAGAACAGCAAGTACAATGGGGAAGACATCAAACTTTACACTGAAACCCGCCATCATCTCCTCGCCTTCTTCTGTATTGTTAGTTTCGTCCATGACTCTGTGCACCTCTTTTCCAAGAGCACAATAAATTAGACGGTACTTTGGATGTTTTACGAAGTGAAGAATTCCCCTGAAATTTGAGATAAGATCGGCTTGAATTTCGCAGCGGAACAGAAGATTTTTTATGCCATCCGTGGTAAAAGATACCGTGGTAAAAGATACCGTGGTAAAAGATACCCAGTTTACCACGGATGGCATAAACGTGGCAATGCGTGTTCCGGCCATCACCTCAATGTCGAAAATAGTATGACCAAAACACTAATAAAAATAGGCATTGCACCTCAACTGAACAACATATTTTAATATTAAAATCACAATGCCAAAATACAATCGTGGACCCACTCCAATGGTAGGTCTGAAAGGCCGATTCTGCTTGAACTCTGAGGTCTTCGCTGCTTTAAGCATTAAATTGCTCGTCTAGACACGGAAGACCGTTTTGCGATTTTTTTTACGGGATTTATTCATACCAGACTGAGCGCTGTGTACGATGCCACTTTGAGTAAAATACACAAAATATGATCATTCCTTTAAAATTGTTTGTTAGAAAAACTGGAGAACTGAAAGTTGTCACTGACTAGAATTTATTATGGACGTTTCGGTTGCGACACTACAACCTTCCTCAGCAGCGATGATATGGTAGGCTAAGATAATGTACAGATCACTTCAACAAACTGTCGTTGTATACACAAGGGAAATAAATGTGTTCGTTAATAGAATTGCAGTCAGTTGTAGTATCACAACCGAAACGTCCATAATCAATTCTAGTCAGTGACAACTTTCAGTTCTACAGTTTTTTCTCATTATGCCTGACTACAGCTACCACATTTTCAACTTAATTATTTGTTAGACATCTTTGGAAAGTAATTACAATTTTTGCTACTTTATGCATTCTATTATATATACAAACGAAAACTCTACCTGATATCGGAAGTAAAATACTTTTTCTAAGGTGAAAACTGTGAACGTTTTGGCAGTGGATATTTCGCTACCTTGTTTCTTGCCTTCTTGCCTTGTGTTGACTATGGTCGTCGACAGCTTGTAATATTACTGTCGCCAAACACCATCGATACACGCAAAAAGAGAGAGAGACTCAGTATCATATATCACCTACATAACGAGCGGTGTACAATGACCTCGCGGCGGGGAGGTACCGGGTCCATCCGGGGGAGGCGTACTCGGGACATATTCAAGTATGGTAGCCCTATATACATCCTATATACATACCCGAATACCTTATTAGGGGAGTACCCCCTCCCCTTATTTTAATTTCTCCTATAGTTTGGTACCTTATTAGGGGAGTACCCCCCGGGTTATTTTAATTTCTCCTATAGTTTGGTACCTTATTAGGGGAGTACCCCCTACCCCCGGATTATTTTAATCCCTCCTATAGTTTGGTACCTTATCAGGGGAGTACCCCCTACCCCCGGATTATTTTAATCCCTCCTATAGTTTGGTACCTTATTAGGGGAGTACCCCCCGGGTTATTTTAATTTCTCCTATAGTTTGATACCTTATATAGGGGAGTACCCCCGGGTTATTTTAATTTCTCCTATAGTTTGGTACCTTATATAGGGGAGTACCCCCGGGTTATTTTAATTTCTCCTATATAGTTTGGTACCTTATTAGGGGAGTACCCCCTCCCCTTATTTTAATTTCTCCTATAGTTTGGTACCTTATATAGGGGAGTACCCCCCGGGTTATTTTAATTTCTCCTATAGTTTGGTACCTTATTAGGGGAGTACCCCCCGGGTTATTTTAATTTCTCCTATAGTTTGGTACCTTATATAGGAGAGTACCCCCCGGGTTATTTTAATTTCTCCTATAGTTTGGTACCTTATTAGGGGAGTACCCCCCGGGTTATTTTAATTTCTCCTATAGTTTGGTACCTTATATAGGGGAGTACCCCCCGGGTTATTTTAATTTCTCCTATAGTTTGGTACCTTATATAGGGGAGTACCCCCCGGGTTATTTTAATTTCTCCTATAGTTTGGTACCTTATATAGGGGAGTACCCCCCGGGTTATTTTAATTTCTCCTATAGTTTGGTACCTTATATAGGGGAGTACCCCCCGGGTTATTTTAATTTCTCCTATAGTTTGGTACCTTATATAGGGGAGTACCCCCCGGGTTATTTTAATTTCTCCTATAGTTTGGTACCTTATATAGGGGAGTACCCCCTACCCCCGGGTTATTTTAATTTCTCCTATAGTTTGGTACCTTATATAGGGGAGTACCCCCCGGGTTATTTTAATTTCTCCTATAGTTTGGTACCTTATATAGGGGAGTACCCCCGGGTTATTTTAATTTCTCCTATAGTTTGGTACCTTATTAGGGGAGTACCCCCCGGGTTATTTTAATTTCTCCTATAGTTTGGTACCTTATATAGGGAAGTACCCCCGGGTTATTTTAATTTCTCCTATAGTTTGGTACCTTATATAGGGGAGTACCCCCCGGGTTATTTTAATTTCTCCTATAGTTTGGTACCTTATATAGGGGAGTACCCCCGGGTTATTTTAATTTCTCCTATAGTTTGGTACCTTATATAGGGAAGTACCCCGGGTTATTTTAATTTCTCCTATAGTTTGGTACCTTATATAGGGAAGTACCCCCCGGGTTATTTTAATTTCTCCTATATAGTTTTCCAACTCGTACGTTTTCCATTCTGCTATCAGGCTATTTCACATCGTATCACGTCCGCCTAACATTCCTCCATTCGTACTCTCTAAAGTAGTTGGCATGTGTCGTAATTACGACTTACATAACTCAACGAGTCAATTCAATAAGTTTAATGTAGGAAACGCGACTCCTACAGTACCATATCGAACGGTGTGTGTGGCCTGCCTCTCGGCAATGAGGCCGGCTTGCAGGATTAGAGCCTAAGCTACTGGTGAATGAGGCCTCTAAAAACTTGTATTAAGAAAGTATCTTACGTATGAGTCAACTCGAACTTTGGTGTATGCTTTGGTAATGGGTCGGATTGATTACTGTAACAGTTTGCTATACGGTCTTCCAAGTATCCACATGCACAATTTGATTCTGTAAAGCGCATTAGATCATATACACCTATTTCAAAAAAGGTTGTCGAGGACATCAGTGCATAGGCGATAGGTAATAGGTCGTTCCAAGACCGAACTGCATTATCGTAACAGATTGAATAGCTAAAACGGTATATGAAAGGCAATGTGAAAGGCTGTATGATATCGTACCTATTTCAATGTCAACAGGCCAAGACACATTTTGAATCGAGTTTTATGAAATATTTCTGGCATACATGCAATTCAAGCTGTTACCATAATGCAGTTCGGTCTTGCAACGACCTATAACCTATTGCCTATCGACTCATGTCCTCGACAACCTATTTTGAAATAGGTGTATATATCTAATGCGCTTTACAGAATCAAATTGTATACATGTAATTTTTGCGCTGTATTAGTATTAATTATTATTATTATTATTATTATTATTATTATTATTATTATTATTATTATTATTATCATTATCATTATCATTATCATTATTATTATTATTATTATTATTATTATTATTATTATTATTATTATTATTATTATTATTATTATTATTATTATTATTATTATCATTATTATTATTATTATTATCATACTAGTTTCTTTATTATTATTATTACAACCAGTAATCCAATGGATCTAATTGCGATTGCTGGGAGACTCGGAACAGCATCAGTAAAAGCATAAACCAACGGAAATACTCTGTACCAGGCCACACGCTTAGTTCCGTCGAAAGGAAAAGCAAGGAAACATTATTATTCTGTATCTTCCGTAGGAAGTCAAATACACTATTGCAACCACAGGTATCCCAAGTTCAATATTAGTGTAAATGTATGGCGTCTTTTGAACGCTATAATCATTTGGTAAAAATTCCGTTTGAATAAAATATCGAAAACACTAACTTGTTTGTAGTCATCTCTTCTGTGTCCGAGCCGATTTTAAGCCGTATCCGTTCAGTTTTTGATGAGTTATTTTAGTATGTGATACGTGACAAACCAATTCGACTATAACTCATCAAAAACTGAACGGATACGGCTTAAAATCGGCTCGGACACAGAAGAGATGACTACAAACAAGTTAGTGTTTTCGATATTTTATTCAAACGGAATTTTTACCAAATGATTATAGCGTTCAAAAGACGTCATACATTTACACTAATATTGAACTTGGGATACCTGTGTTGCAACAGACTTGGGCGAAGTAATCGGACCGGAAGCGCACAACCGAACCGGAAAGCGCGCAAAGACGCTTGGGAATGTGGGGCGCAAAGGCGCACGGGAAGGAGGGAGAAAAAGTAAAAGCGACTGGGAACGAGTCTGCTATTGCAATCCCTACAGAATGACAACGGACGGTGGATGGACGAACTGAGACATATATATTAATAATCAGGGTAGTCCATGCTATTAGTAATATAAAACAACTGTTATCAATAGTCCAATCCCGAGATCCTTTTATCTCTGTTTCAAAACGAGTCTACATGCGATACCTTTCATGTGCAAATATTTTATCCTTTTTCATGTAAATAAAACTCATTTTCATATGAAAGGTTTCGCACGTAGACTCGTTTTGAAACAGAGATAAAAGGAACTCGCAAATGGACTATTGAAGCGATTTGACTACATTATATACTAAATAAAATTCAGTAGTTCTTCAGCTAGAAAGTATAAAACATGCAGATCAATCGTGCTCGCGGATTATTTTAGATCTGAAACTTGTGTGATAATCCTTTTTGTGAAAAGAAAACAGAAAGGAAAGGGAAAAGGAAACTGGATTAAACTATGCCCCGTGGATCGATATTTTCACTCCTTAATTTAGAATAATCGTTTAACACTGTTTGCTAAGCTTCGAAGGACTTGACATTTTGCGCTAAGAGACTGATTAGCACTAATTGATTTAGTTGATTAGTTGGGATGAAGATTTAAAGATACTGCTATGAAACAGTCAACAATTGTATTTCTGAAGGTGAACTGATAGCAGATAATTAAAGCCACTCATTAGAAGATTCCGTAATTCTTTAGTTTCACTGGGAGAGATTAGACCGCGGCTGACTTTTAAGAATAAACTTCCCGTTTACTGACTAACTGCTTGATAAACAAACAGATTTACAAAGTAAACACTAAAAATAAAGTGCCGGTAGATCTTCTTTAACCACTAGGCCGCGATGGCAGCGAAATTAATAAAAAAAACAGCAATTTGCTTTGCTCAAATAAATCTTTTTTGTAGAATACCGATTTTTTTAGTTTTATGGATATGAGATATTTAAATGCAATTTTTGTTTCTATATCTGACCACGGTACGCATGCAGTATCCTAGCATACCGGACTGCCCTTCAATTTATATTATACACAATTTGAAGAAGAAGAAGAAACTTTCTTTTTTGTTTTGTTTGTTGTGTGCCTTGTTTTTTTTTTTTTTTTTTTTTTTTTTTTTTTTTTTTTTTTTTGCAGTTCACGTTTTGAGTAGTCATGGCTGACAGTTGGCGAAAAATAACACAAAGGAAAAAAATGAATAAGTTATTTACCGGCCTTGGTCGGTCCTGATAGGGAAAAACTGTGTCCTCTGCCTCAAAACAGACCTTGGCCTCGGTCCGTATCAAGACCTCGGGCACATTTTTTCTCTATTAGGACCGACCAAGACCGGTAAATAACCTCTATTTAATATACTATAACGTCCTAGTAACATTTCTATCGCATTAGCATTACGTACGCTTGGTGACTTGTGTCGGCGTAATGTTGACAATCCATCTGTTTGGATTCGTGTTTTTTCGTGATTTTTCCCTGGTTTTGAGGACTCGTACTCGTAATGTTGTATATGTTCACTTTGACTTCATATCTATTGAAGACTGATCAGCAAAAGTCGAGGTAAGTCCAATGCAAACTTTACTCCCAACATGAAATAATAATATTTTAGCGGCAGTGAAAAACCTGGATTTTCTCGGTGTAAAACCTCACAACTGACGTAATTGCTTTTTTCTCTTCACTGCGTGTATCAACTCACTTCGTTCTAAAGATTTCTAAACCCTTTGCAGTACTAGAACTCGATTAATAAATCCATATCTCTATGAGCCTCTATGAATTATTGTGGTTATTTTGAAAATTAGTAGTCTTATGTACAGTCAGTGTTTGTATGTACGCAGGGGCGTAGCGTGCTTTTTTCCCAATGTACGCACAGAGCAACGAGCGCCGAAGGCGTGAGTTTATATATAGGGGGCGAGGGGGCATGCTCCCCCTGGAAATTTAGAATTCTAGAGTCTTGGAAATACCATTTTCTTCGTTTTCCAGCGGACTTTCTCGCTACATAAATACATAGTAAAATGCATGCATTTATCACTCAGTTTTTTGGGGATTTATGTAAAGGATTTATATAAAGCTTATATACTGTTACCGAGGTCTATTAGCGATATAACAACCCGATAGGCGAAGTCGTTTTTTTTTGGTATTTATTTTGTTTGAGAGACTGTTCGGTTCACTGGGGCTGCTACATGTTTTCTCCGGGAATTTCACTGGTCGAGAGACGACTACGTCGCTTCAGATAACTTTGACGAGCGGCGAACAGGAGAGCTGATAGGGGGTGCGGGTGCATGCTCCCCGAAATTTTTTGAAATATAGGGTCTCTGAAATAGCATTTCCTGCCTTCTGAGAGTAGTTTCCAGGAAGTGACACTGAGTCAGCTGTTAAGATTTGGTCTTAGATTTCTTCTTTTTTTTAAATATTTTTATGTTTTTTATAATATTTATATCAGTTTGTGTATAAAATGATCTCATTCTTCAGTTTCGTCCTATAATTTGTAAATTGTTGACTTCAGAAATCCACGATTAATTAGCGAATCTCTTTTTTCGATGTTTTCACTTTTATTCAACAGTCCTCAACAGTATTCCTCACATGCAGTTAAAACTACGAAAACTAGAGCGCCGAACAAGATGAAGTTCTGTCTTGTTGGACTTGTGTTCTTCGCTTCGGCATTGCAGCAAAGTACAGCTCTTAACAAGTCAGTAACATTTCCAGTCGCCATAAACTTATGTGCTTATTATGAAAAAATCATGTCGTAATAAGTGATCTTCCTTGAAAAAGCTGTTGATGTGTTTACTTTTTGCGAGCTTTAGGAGAGCATCGCTGACATACAAAGATGGCGAAGTACAAGTCATCGCTGATAAAGGCAAAGACGTCGTTCTTCAGCCAGGCAAAGGAGGACGTGTGAGAATCAACGGACCAGTGAGAATGAATGGAGCTCTCGTCAACCTGAAGATTAACACAGCGAGTGGTTCACGATGCACCAATGCCAACAAAGGTCTTGCCGTTTTTAGAAACGGAGCCCTCGAAGTGTGCGATGGTATAAGATTTGTGGCGATGAACGCTAAATTGGGAAGTCATCGAAATCCAGCCCCATCATGCAAAGCGATCCTGGAAGACGATTGGTATGTATTGCCAGTCAAACCCTGCTTATACTTTGTATTATCATTCACATTATTTTCTCAAGGATTTTCATTGGTCGAGAGACGACTACGTCACTGCAGATAATGCGTTCGTTTTCCTCGGGGTTTTTAGGGGTTTGGGGCGAGGAGGAAGAGGGGAGGACTAGAAGGTGTCAGTCATAACCAGGTCTAGCCTTCTTTATGTTCTCGTCGCCAAAACAAAGGCCACATTTATTATTCTTACATTGAACACTATTTGATTGTCAGGTCGGCACCTAGTGGTGATTACTATATTCAAACCGACCCAACGGTTACCAAAGTGTATTGCTACATGAAAGAGATCCCAGGGTGCGGGGGCGGTGGATGGACGACGGTCATGAAGACCAACGGACACATGGTAAGTATAATGTGATATCATTCAACTCTCATCCGCATCGGCGCCTTAGAGCAAGCAGTTAGGATACGGGCTTCCTGTATCAAGAAGCCGTACGGTAAAGGTAAAAACTTTATTTATACACGCTTGCCCCGTCAACTATAAAAAAGCTGATTTCCACAAGGGGGCATGTGGTTACAAGTTAAGAAATATAAATACATATAAAATGTAATATAATCTATGAACAATAATATAACTAATAATAAGACTAGAAACCCATTCCTAGCTAGCACATTCTTCGCAATACAATACAATAGTTTATTTAGACACGTGTCGTCCAGGAGCACGAAGTTCGTTCAAAATACGAACGTACCGATGCCTCTCTCTGTCTTTTCTCCTATCTGGGCTTCCTGTTGTCGTTTGACCGGGAGGGACTACGGAGGAGGCTACCCATGATGCAAATTTCCATATCATTGCAGCCTACGTTCCGCTATGACTCCGCATTCTGGAGAAACAAAACTCCCTATCACGTGACCGGCGGCCAATCAGGAGCCGACCACCAAGAGACTAAACTACCCACATACTGGACGTTGCCCTTTACAAGGCTTTGCCTGGGAATGAAGTCCCAATTTCAAAGTAAGCCGAACTGGATCCGTCTGAATTACAAGTGAGTTCCTAGTTATGTATTTATGTACTGTAGATGGGAATAGGCCCTTTGCAGTTTGCAGTCACATGCCAATATATCGCTTGAATAACGAATGAACTGAGCCGAAGATCCCATGGGAAGGGCTCTGCTGACTGGCAAACAAACTTTGAGACGTTGATTGAGAAAGATCGACAATCAACTGGAGGTTGAAAAATAGCATTTCAAACAGATTTCTTTACTGTCACTACTGATACCATGTAAGATTCTTCAAATAAATAAAGTCAGATTTTTTTGCCAGTCAGTACAACCACGTGATCGTAACCCTGCAAAGGGCCTATTAGCCATTTCAAAAACGAGTGGAGGGCTGGGAACGAGTTTTTTAGAATTAATCTAATTAAAAAATGAATCCCATCACAAGAAAGAGCATATCAAAATTAGTAAGTTTACAAAGAGAGAGAGAGAGAGAGAGAGAGAGAGAGAGAGCATGTCAGACTGAATTCCACTGAAGTTATTTTTAGAAAACCGGAAGTGCGGACGCAAAAGGAAACACTTCCAGTGATGTAAAACTGTTATCATTGGGGGTGGGTTCCCTGACTCGTTTCCAGTCGTCTCTCTGGGGGAAAAAGGCGCGTAAAGGGTCCTTTCCTTTCTCCCTTCCCTTGATCCCTCGCGCGCCAACGAAAACACTGGAGAGACGACTGGGAACGAGTCAGGGGGGGTCCTGTTTAACAAAATCAAGTGAAATACATTTTGTAGACGAAGACCTGACCATTAATTCTCTCCAAGGGTCTATGACTAACTATTCCATGCGCATGTGTTTTCTAGGGCGAGTTCGCTGTACTCTGTGATCGCAGACAATCGCTACCGTAGGTTCACCCTTGGCCGCAACAGATGGAAGTCGTTGATTCCTGGTTCGTCTTTGCAGAAGAACTGTAACCAAGAAGGATTCAATTCCTTCCATTCTAGCGAAAAGGTACGAATTGGAATCATCTCGAACCAAGAAAACGACTGCAAAAGCCCCGACTCTCGTTTAGGTTTCGGTGGTGCAGGAACCAATTGCGGTGTTCGCACAGACGATTCCATTTCCACCGGCAACAAGGCGAGATGTGGTGGCGACAATGGCAACAAGGTCATCAAGACACTTGGTTATATACTGGCTCAGTAGATTACACTGAGTTGACTAGTAAAATAAATCTAACATAAAGTCTAAATTAACTGTACTAAAGAAAGCAGAATACAGAAGGATTGTAGGAACCTTGTAGGATGTCATGAGGCGACGGAGTGATGGACAAGGGGTAGGGGCTGAGGACCGGAGTAGGGGTGAGGACAGGGAGTAGGGGTGAGGACCGGAGTAGGGGCTGAGGACAAGGAGTAGGGCGGGGTAATGACAAGGAGTGAGGACAAGGAGTCAGGGCTGAGGACAAGGGGTAGAGGGTGAGGAGAAGGAGTAGGGGGAGGAGAGTCAGTGGGATTATGAGTCTAGTTTGTTTTCTTTACGAATAGGATAATGTAAAAGGTAAAGTTAAATTAAATCAACGCATCTCAATACAGCGAGTGAATGTTATTTGAAATTATGGCTATAAATAGATAGCTTACATATAGCGCAGTTATACCGAAATGCATGCCAACCGAGTACGCCACCCCTCTAAGACCATCACGTACCCCTGAAACACCATCATGTACCCCTGAAACACCATCACCCCTCTAAGAACAACACTCCTTTAAGACCATCACCCATCTAACACCATCACCACTATAATCCATGCATTTTGCGCGATTTTCAGTCAATTTTGACTATTTCCATGCATTTTGCGCGATTTTCAGCCAATTTTGACTATTTCCATGGGCTATAGTTCATGCATTTTGCGCGATTTTCAGCCAATTTTGACTGTTTTCGTGGGCTATAGTTCATGCATTTTGCGCGATTTTCAGTCAATTTTGACTGTTTTCGTGGGCTATATTTTTAGCGATTTTTAGCCAATTCTGACTGTTTTCGTGGGCTATTATAGTTCATTCATTTTGCGCGATTTTCAGCCAATTCTGACTGTTTTCGTGGGCTATTATAGTTCATTCATTTTGCGCGATTTTCAGCCAATTTTGACTATTTCCATGGGCTATAATCCATGCATTTTTGCGCGATTTTCAGCCAATTTTGACTATTTCCACGAGCTATAGTATAATCCATGCATTTTGCGCGATTTTCAGCCAATTTTGACTATTTCCATGGGCTATAATCCATGCATTTTGCGCGATTTTCAGCCAATTTTGACTGTTTTCGTGGGCTATAGTTCATGCATTTTGCGCGATTTTCAGCCAATTTTGACTGTTTTCGTGGGCTATAATCCATGCATTTTGCGCGATTTTCAGTCAATTTTGACTGTTTTCGTGGGCTATATTTTAAGCGATTTTTAGCCAATTCTGACTGTTTTCGTGGGCTATTATAGTTCATTCATTTTGCGCGATTTTCAGCCAATTTTGACTGTTTTCGTGGGCTATAATCCATGCATTTTGCGCGATTTTCAGCCAATTTTGACTGTTTTCGTGGGCTATAGTTCATGCATTTTGCGCGATTTTCAGCCAATTTTGACTGTTTTCGTGGGCTATAATCCATGCATTTTGCGCGATTTTCAGTCAATTTTGACTGTTTTCGTGGGCTATATTTTTAGCGATTTTTAGCCAATTCTGACTTTTTTCGTGGGCTATTATAGTTCATTCATTTTGCGCGATTTTCAGCCAATTTTGACTATTTCCACGGGCTATAATCCATGCATTTTGCGCGATTTTCAGCCAATTTTGACTATTTCCATGGGCTATAACCATGCATTTTGCGCGATTTTCAGCCAATTTTGACTATTTCCATGGGCTATAATCCATGCATTTTGCGCGATTTTCAGCCAATTTTGACTATTTCCACGGGCTATAATCCATGCATTTTGCGCGATTTTCAGCCAATTTTGACTATTTCCACGGGCTATAATCCATGCATTTTGCGCGATTTTCAGCCAATTTTGACTATTTCCATGGGCTATAGTTCATGCATTTTGCGCGATTTTCAGCCAATTTTGACTGTTTTCGTGGGCTATAATCCATGCATTTTGCGCGATTTTCAGTCAATTTTGACTGTTTTCGTGGGCTATAACCATGCATTTTGCGCGATTTTCAGCCAATTTTGACTATTTCCACGGGCTATAATCCATGCATTTTGCGCGATTTTCAGCCAATTTTGACTGTTTTCGTGGGCTATAGTTCATGCATTTTGCGCGATTTTCAGCCAATTTTGACTGTTTTCGTGGGCTATAGCCATGCATTTTGCGCGAGTTTCAGCCAATTTTGACTATTTCCATGAGCTATAATCCATGCATTTTGCGCGATTTTCAGCCTATTTTGACTGTTTTCGTGGGCTATAATCCATGCATTTTGCGCGATTTTCAGTCAATTTTGACTGTTTTCGTGGGCTATATTTTTAGCGATTTTCAGCCAATTTTGACTGTTTTCGTGGGCTATAATCCATGCATTTTGCGCGATTTTCAGTCAATTTTGACTGTTTTCGTGGGCTATGTCCATGCATTTTGCGCGATTTTCAGCCAATTCTGACTGTTTTCGTGGGCTATAATCCATGCATTTTGCGCGATTTTCAGCCAATTTTGACAGTTTTCGTGGGCTATAGTCCATGCATTTTGTGCGATTTTCAGCCAATTTTGACTGTTTTCGTGGGCTATAATCCATGCATTTTGCGCGATTTTCAGCCAATTTTGACAGTTTTCGTGGGCTATAGTCCATGCATTTTGCGCGATTTTCAGCCAATTTTGACTGTTTTCGTGGGTTATTATAGTTCATTCAATTTGCGCGATTTTTAGCCAATTTTGACTGTTTTCGTGGGCTATAGTCCATGCATTTTGCGCGATTTTCAGCCAGTTATGACAAAAACCATTGGGTAGGGAAGGGTATTTTTATTTGGTTTGTAGAATATAAAGATTGCACACTGTTGATTTAAAAGTTTCTTTCTATCTATCCATCACTTACAGTGAGGACACACTAACCGGGACCCCTTGAGCAAAACTGACCAATCAGATTACAGCTGAAAATAATCACATTACAACAAAAGTCATCTGCGCCAATCATCATTATGACCATAATGCTGATTGGCGGCGCAGATGACTTTTGTTGGAATGTGATTATTTTCAGCTGTAATCTGATTGGTCAGTTTTGCTCAAGTGGTCCCGGTTAGTGCCCTCACTGTAATGCATCCATCATACACCCTCCCACCCATCCTATTTATCTATTCATCCCTCCATCCCTCTATCCCTCTATCCTTCCATTCCTTAATCCATCCACCCAAACACCCACCCTATTTTTTATTATATTAATGCTATTTTGCTTAGAGTGATGGCACTTAACCCGTGAAACAGATATTAGCCAAGATATTACTAGACACTAATTCCATTGTTTGTTTTTTTTTTGATCTGACTATTAGTCACTAACTATTAGATTTTGTTTCACGGGATAAGTGCCATCATTCTAAAGAGATGTATAACATTATTATGTACTAATCTGTCTTTGTAAACACATGCCCGCCTAGATTAGCTTTGCTATTTGTGGGTACGTGTGTGTTACACTATATATATATCTATCAATGTGAATAAACTGAATTTATGTATCTAATCTGTCCAAAAGTAGTTTAGCAGTCGTAGAAATCGATGTGGTCCCCTGAAGTAAAGTGGTCCGCTATGAGAAGCTCTAATAACTTGGCTGATGAGACCTCAGGCTTCATAACCTAAACAAACAATGGGATTATTATATGAACATGAGAGAGTTGAAGAAATAGCAGATACTAAGGAAGCTGGTAGCTAGGTCAGAGGTGGTAGATAGACAGACATACAGGCCTGTCGACACCCAGAGTCTGATGTAGGTAGACAGGCAGACAGTCATTAAACAGGCAAGCAGACAGACAGTCAAGGGACAAGCAGGCAGACAGGCAGGCAGACAGTCAAGAGACAGGCAGGCAGACAGTCATTAAACAGACAGGCAGGCAGACAGTCATTAAACAGACAGGCAGGCAGACAGTCATTAAACAGACAGGCAGGCAGACAGTCATTAAACAGACAGGCAGGCAGACAGTCATTAAACAGACAGGCAGGCAGACAGTCATTAAACAGGCAGGCAGACAGAAAGTCAAGAGACAAGCAGGCAGACAGACAGACAGACAGACAGGCAGACCGTCAAGAGACAAGCAGGCAGACAGTCAAGAGACAAGCAGGCAGACAGGCAGACAGACAGTCGAGAGACAAGCAGGCAGACAGACAGGCAGGCAGACAGTCAAGAGACAAGCAGGCAGACAGACAGGCAGGCAGACAGTCAAGAGACAAGCAGGCAGACAGATAAGAGACAAGCAGGCAGACAGTCAAGAGACAAGCAGGCAAGCAGACAGTCAAGAGACAAGCAGGCAGACAGTCAAGAGACAAGCAGGCAGACAGTCAAGAGACAAGCAGGCAGACAGTCAAGAGACAAGCAGGCAGGCAGACAGTCAAGAGACAAGCAGGCAAGCAGACAGTCAAGAGACAAGCAGGCAGACAGTCAAGAGACAAGCAGGCAGACAGTCAAGAGACAAGCAGGCAGACAGTCAAGAGACAAGCAGGCAGACAGTCAAGAGACAAGCAGGCAGACAGACAGACAGACAGGCAGACAGTCAAGAGACAAGCAGGCAGACAGAAGGAGAGAGAATTAAGTACTTTATTTACAAAATTGGGTGAAGAGGCAGTAAGACTTACCACAAATTTTCCAGCATCTGGAATTATTGTATTCTCAAGCAAATCTTTAAGCATGTCAGTTTCCAGCGGTCCTGGAGCGTAGTTTAAAACTCGTACGCTGGGCTGAAAAAGTGATTAAACCAGCAAATAAACATGTGGAGTGACTGCAGTTGTTACTTAATATCTTTACCTCCTCCTTGGCCATCACTTTAAACATCATGTCGCCTGCAGCTTTGCCTGTACAGTAGAGAGAGAAACCAAGCATTTCTTGAATGGCACTCAGAGTTGAAATGTTCACCACATATTTCTTGGGAACACAATCAAATGTGTTCAAGAACCTTGAACTAAAAGAATAATCAACATGTATGGTAAGGGAAATTACTGACTGACTGACTGACTGATCGACTCCCTGACTAACTGACTGACTGACTGACTGACTCCCAGACTAACTGACTGACTGACTGACTGACTCCCTGACTGATTGACTCACTCACTCACTCAATGACTCACTCAATGACTCACTCAATGACTCACTCAATGACTCACTCACTCACTCACAGACTGACTCACTCAATGACTGACTCCCTGACTCCATGACTGACGGACTGACTCCCTGACTGACTAACTGACTGACTGACTGACTCCCTGACTGACTCCCTGACTCCCTGACTGACTCCCTGACTGACTGACTGCCTCCATGACTGACTGCCTCCATGACTGACTCCATGACTGACTCCATGACTGGCTGACTGACTCCCTGACGGACTCCCTGACTGACTCCATGACTGACTGACTGACTCCCTGACTGACTCCCTGACTGACTGACTGACTGACTAGCATTACTGACTCCCTGACGGACTCCCTGACTGACTCCATGACTGACTGACTGACTCTCTGACTTGCTCCCTGACTGACTGACTCCCTGACTGACTGACTCCATGACTGACTCCATGACTGACTCCCTGACTGACTCCCTGACTGACTCCATGACTGACTGACTTGCTCTCTGACTGACTTGCTCACTGACTGATGGACAACTGACTCCCTGACTGACTGACTGACTTGTTCCCTGGCTGACTGACTCCCTGACTGACTGACTGACTCCCTGACTGACTGACTGACTGACTCCATGACTGACTGACTTGCTCCCTGACTGACTCCATGACTGACTGACTGATGGACAGTTGACTGACTTACGCTAAATACATGGGAGCTGTTATATTCATATTGAAATGTTTCTGTAAGACTTGAGGGTCATCAAACTCCTTGAGTCGCTTGGACACATCACCAAGAGTTCCAGCATTGTTTAACAACAAAACATGTGTGAATTCCTTAGGATGAACCTGTTTACAATGAAATGATCAATGGAAGGAAAGAAAGAAGAAAGGATAGTAGAAAAGAAGGGAGGGGGTGATGGATGAGTTGGAGAATTAATGGGATTAAAAGAAGGCATCACATTGCCGCACTCCACCCAGGTGTATAAATGGGTGATGATGAATTGCTAGAGTAATGTATAATGAAGTTCTGGGGAGTAACCTGCAATTGACTAGCATACATGTATGCATGC
The DNA here is from genome assembly GCA_033675265.1 of Actinostola sp. cb2023. NCBI lineage: Eukaryota > Metazoa > Cnidaria > Anthozoa > Actiniaria > Actinostolidae > Actinostola > Actinostola sp. cb2023. The sequence goes on from JAUJYZ010001545.1 coordinate 993,753, forward strand.
ACTCCAGGGGAAGTAGGAACACTCACAGTTGCTTCATGATACAGAAGCCAGAGATACATGGGCGACCGGTGCTTGCCCTAGAGGACTTGACCTCAAAGTCGTACTCGACGTGTGCGTGCTTGCTTCACTGGTCAGAGACCGGCCATATGGGCCACTAGGGAATGACTTTACATTATATAAAAAAGCTGACAACATAGAGTCATTTTCATATGACTGAGAAACCTACGGCACAGAGTTACAGTCACGGTACTGAATCGAAGACATTGTATTCAACCAATCACAGTGCACAAAATCATTTCTCAACCAATCAGAATGCTTGGATACCGCACGATGATGGCGCGATATGGTCGCTGCACGGCACGAACCGTATGGTAACTAAATGTATTTCCCACTCATATGAAAACGACTTTATCAATGTACAATGTACATTTCAAGGCCACTAATTAGTGAATTTAGCAATTTTTAGCTAATCATAATAAATAAACAAATAACCTTGAGGTACTGACAGTATACAAAGTATTATATAATATCTACATGTATACAGCACACGTTTAATAATAATAATAATAATAATAATAATAATAATAATAATAATAATAATAATAATAATAATAATAATAATAATAATAATAATAATAAATGCAATATTTTAAGAAGAGGGTGGCCTTATCACTGGTAGGTGCTTTTCATAAGTATGCTCTGATTCTACTCTTACCTTTTCCAAAATACTCTTTACTGAAGAATCAAGAGATTCTGTATTTCCAAGATCGGCAGACACACAATTAACTAAAAAAAAAGATTTATTACACAATATTTAAAATGAGAGAGAAACATGCAAATGAACATCATTGGTGGATATAATTAGTAATCACTGTGCACAGGTAGCTCCAACCCATGAAAGGGTTCAAACAGTAATCATACCATAGAATCCCGGTTATAAGCCCCCATTTCAAAATATCCCAATCTGAGTGGTTTTCAATTAATTATTTAAAAAAATAATTAATTTGACTAAGTGCGCATCAGATTTCATTATGTTCGGATTAGGGTATCATGTTGCTCCCGTAGAATAATCAGTATGTACATAGTATGCTAGATCATAGTCATATCTGTAGCTTATATTGTTTAGCTATCGGTTTCAGTTTTTCAGTTTTGTTACGCCTGCTTTACTGCTCAAGATTCGAGCAGCCAGCGATTTTTCCAACATTAAGAAGATCTCGTATTCAACAATCACTAATATCCCGAAGAAGCCATGGTATTAGTTTGTAATACCGATCACCGAGGAAATGGACAAAAATACAGGCTTGAGTTAACCGGCGCAAAGGAGAATATATTATAGTGTTTTGTGAAAGACTTCTTGATTAGACTGTACTCTGGGGAATGCTTCATGCATGTTGCACATCTTTGTTTCATTTACACAATAAAAGAGTATAAATTAGTTATAGTAAGGAGTACCTGAAGGTAAACAGATCAGAAATGTCGGAAGGTCGGTTTACTTTTGTGAGAGATGACGAAGTGGAGCAAGTAAGGGAGAATAGAGATGTCCGTTTTAGCGGCATAAGCTCAAGTTTGGCACAAATTAAGGGACCATTGTTTAAAACCAGTTAGCTGTGACTGCATTTCACAGTAAGTCATTGTTTGTAATACAAAGCCGCCGGGGAAAGAATTTGGAAAAGAACAGTCTCCAAAATGATTTTGAATACTTCATAGACAAAATCGGCTAACGCAATGTGTACATTATTTAACCCAATTCAAAACCTTTGGAAACAAGAGCTTTTTGTTCCAAACATTTCCATTTCATTTCCATGTATGTCAATGCAGATTTGAAATGGGTCAAAGTATATAAGAAAGTAAACACTGCGTTAGCCGATTTGGTGAGTTTTGACAGAATTACATTCATAATTTATTTACGGTAAAAACATCGACAATGTCACGACACGTAATCGTGCGTCATGTCAGATGTTCCATGCTCGAGAATCCAGTGGTGCTCTTCGGCGCGGCCGGTCTCGGAAACGTGGCCCCGCCGGAAGTCGTTCTAGCACGACCTTCCGACATTTCTGATCTGTTTACCTTCAGGTACTCCTTTACTATAACTAATTTTTATACTCTTTTATTGTGTAAATGAAACAAAGATGTGCAACATGCATGAAGCATTCCCCAGAGTACAGTCTAATCAAGAAGTCTTTCACAAAACACTATAATATATTCTCCTTTGCGCCGGTTAACTCAAGCCTGTATTTTTGTCCATTTCCTCGGTGATCGGTATTACAAACTAATACCATGGCTTCTTCGGGATATTAGTGATTGTTGAATACGAGATCTTCTTAATGTTGGAAAAATCGCTGGCTGCTCGAATCTTGAGCAGTAAAGCAGGCGTAACAAAACTGAAAAACTGAAACCGATAGCTAAACAATATAAGCTACAGATATGACTATGATCTAGCATACTATGTAACATACTGATTATTCTACGGGAGCAACATGATACCCTAATCCGAACATAATGAAATCTGATGCGCACTTAGTCAAATTAATTATTTTTTTAAATAATTAATTGAAAACCACTCAGATTGGGATATTTTGAAATGGGGGCTTATAACCGGGATTCTATGGTATGATTACTGTTTGAACCCTTTCATGGGTTGGAGCTACCTGTGCACAGTGATTACTAATTATATCCACCAATGATGTTCATTTGCATGTTTCTCTCTCATTTTAAATATTGTGTAATAAATCTTTTTTTTAGTTAATTGTGTGTCTGCCGATCTTGGAAATACAGAATCTCTTGATTCTTCAGTAAAGAGTATTTTGGAAAAGGTAAGAGTAGAATCAGAGCATACTTATGAAAAGCACCTACCAGTGATAAGGCCACCCTCTTCTTAAAATATTGCATTTATTATTATTATTATTATTATTATTATTATTATTATTATTATTATTATTATTATTATTATTATTATTATTATTATTATTATTATTATTAAACGTGTGCTGTATACATGTAGATATTATATAATACTTTGTATACTGTCAGTACCTCAAGGTTATTTGTTTATTTATTATGATTAGCTAAAAATTGCTAAATTCACTAATTAGTGGCCTTGAAATGTACATTGTACATTGATAAAGTCGTTTTCATATGAGTGGGAAATACATTTAGTTACCATACGGTTCGTGCCGTGCAGCGACCATATCGCGCCATCATCGTGCGGTATCCAAGCATTCTGATTGGTTGAGAAATGATTTTGTGCACTGTGATTGGTTGAATACAATGTCTTCGATTCAGTACCGTGACTGTAACTCTGTGCCGTAGGTTTCTCAGTCATATGAAAATGACTCTATGTTGTCAGCTTTTTTATAATGTAAAGTCATTCCCTAGTGGCCCATATGGCCGGTCTCTGACCAGTGAAGCAAGCACGCACACGTCGAGTACGACTTTGAGGTCAAGTCCTCTAGGGCAAGCACCGGTCGCCCATGTATCTCTGGCTTCTGTATCATGAAGCAACTGTGAGTGTTCCTACTTCCCCTGGAGTGCATGCATACATGTATGCTAGTCAATTGCAGGTTACTCCCCAGAACTTCATTATACATTACTCTAGCAATTCATCATCACCCATTTATACACCTGGGTGGAGTGCGGCAATGTGATGCCTTCTTTTAATCCCATTAATTCTCCAACTCATCCATCACCCCCTCCCTTCTTTTCTACTATCCTTTCTTCTTTCTTTCCTTCCATTGATCATTTCATTGTAAACAGGTTCATCCTAAGGAATTCACACATGTTTTGTTGTTAAACAATGCTGGAACTCTTGGTGATGTGTCCAAGCGACTCAAGGAGTTTGATGACCCTCAAGTCTTACAGAAACATTTCAATATGAATATAACAGCTCCCATGTATTTAGCGTAAGTCAGTCAACTGTCCATCAGTCAGTCAGTCATGGAGTCAGTCAGGGAGCAAGTCAGTCAGTCATGGAGTCAGTCAGTCAGTCAGTCAGGGAGTCAGTCAGTCAGTCAGGGAGTCAGTCAGCCAGGGAACAAGTCAGTCAGTCAGTCAGGGAGTCAGTTGTCCATCAGTCAGTGAGCAAGTCAGTCAGAGAGCAAGTCAGTCAGTCATGGAGTCAGTCAGGGAGTCAGTCAGGGAGTCAGTCATGGAGTCAGTCATGGAGTCAGTCAGTCAGGGAGTCAGTCAGTCAGGGAGCAAGTCAGAGAGTCAGTCAGTCAGTCATGGAGTCAGTCAGGGAGTCCGTCAGGGAGTCAGTAATGCTAGTCAGTCAGTCAGTCAGTCAGGGAGTCAGTCAGGGAGTCAGTCAGTCAGTCATGGAGTCAGTCAGGGAGTCCGTCAGGGAGTCAGTCAGCCAGTCATGGAGTCAGTCATGGAGTCAGTCATGGAGGCAGTCAGTCATGGAGGCAGTCAGTCAGTCAGGGAGTCAGTCAGGGAGTCAGGGAGTCAGTCAGGGAGTCAGTCAGTCAGTCAGTTAGTCAGTCAGGGAGTCAGTCCGTCAGTCATGGAGTCAGGGAGTCAGTCATTGAGTGAGTCAGTCTGTGAGTGAGTGAGTGAGTCATTGAGTGAGTCATTGAGTGAGTCATTGAGTGAGTCATTGAGTGAGTGAGTGAGTCAATCAGTCAGGGAGTCAGTCAGTCAGTCAGTCAGTTAGTCTGGGAGTCAGTCAGTCAGTCAGTCAGTTAGTCAGGGAGTCGATCAGTCAGTCAGTCAGTCAGTAATTTCCCTTACCATACATGTTGATTATTCTTTTAGTTCAAGGTTCTTGAACACATTTGATTGTGTTCCCAAGAAATATGTGGTGAACATTTCAACTCTGAGTGCCATTCAAGAAATGCTTGGTTTCTCTCTCTACTGTACAGGCAAAGCTGCAGGCGACATGATGTTTAAAGTGATGGCCAAGGAGGAGGTAAAGATATTAAGTAACAACTGCAGTCACTCCACATGTTTATTTGCTGGTTTAATCACTTTTTCAGCCCAGCGTACGAGTTTTAAACTACGCTCCAGGACCGCTGGAAACTGACATGCTTAAAGATTTGCTTGAGAATACAATAATTCCAGATGCTGGAAAATTTGTGGTAAGTCTTACTGCCTCTTCACCCAATTTTGTAAATAAAGTACTTAATTCTCTCTCCTTCTGTCTGCCTGCTTGTCTCTTGACTGTCTGCCTGTCTGTCTGTCTGTCTGCCTGCTTGTCTCTTGACTGTCTGCCTGCTTGTCTCTTGACTGTCTGCCTGCTTGTCTCTTGACTGTCTGCCTGCTTGTCTCTTGACTGTCTGCCTGCTTGTCTCTTGACTGTCTGCTTGCCTGCTTGTCTCTTGACTGTCTGCCTGCCTGCTTGTCTCTTGACTGTCTGCCTGCTTGTCTCTTGACTGTCTGCCTGCTTGTCTCTTGACTGTCTGCCTGCTTGTCTCTTGACTGTCTGCTTGCCTGCTTGTCTCTTGACTGTCTGCCTGCTTGTCTCTTATCTGTCTGCCTGCTTGTCTCTTGACTGTCTGCCTGCCTGTCTGTCTGCCTGCTTGTCTCTTGACTGTCTGCCTGCCTGTCTGTCTGCCTGCTTGTCTCTCGACTGTCTGTCTGCCTGTCTGCCTGCTTGTCTCTTGACTGTCTGCCTGCTTGTCTCTTGACGGTCTGCCTGTCTGTCTGTCTGTCTGTCTGCCTGCTTGTCTCTTGACTTTCTGTCTGCCTGCCTGTTTAATGACTGTCTGCCTGCCTGTCTGTTTAATGACTGTCTGCCTGCCTGTCTGTTTAATGACTGTCTGCCTGCCTGTCTGTTTAATGACTGTCTGCCTGCCTGTCTGTTTAATGACTGTCTGCCTGCCTGTCTGTTTAATGACTGTCTGCCTGCCTGTCTCTTGACTGTCTGCCTGCCTGTCTGCCTGCTTGTCCCTTGACTGTCTGTCTGCTTGCCTGTTTAATGACTGTCTGCCTGTCTACCTACATCAGACTCTGGGTGTCGACAGGCCTGTATGTCTGTCTATCTACCACCTCTGACCTAGCTACCAGCTTCCTTAGTATCTGCTATTTCTTCAACTCTCTCATGTTCATATAATAATCCCATTGTTTGTTTAGGTTATGAAGCCTGAGGTCTCATCAGCCAAGTTATTAGAGCTTCTCATAGCGGACCACTTTACTTCAGGGGACCACATCGATTTCTACGACTGCTAAACTACTTTTGGACAGATTAGATACATAAATTCAGTTTATTCACATTGATAGATATATATAGTGTAACACACACGTACCCACAAATAGCAAAGCTAATCTAGGCGGGCATGTGTTTACAAAGACAGATTAGTACATAATAATGTTATACATCTCTTTAGAATGATGGCACTTATCCCGTGAAACAAAATCTAATAGTTAGTGACTAATAGTCAGATCAAAAAAAAAAAAACAATGGAATTAGTGTCTAGTAATATCTTGGCTAATATCTGTTTCACGGGTTAAGTGCCATCACTCTAAGCAAAATAGCATTAATATAATAAAAAATAGGGTGGGTGTTTGGGTGGATGGATTAAGGAATGGAAGGATAGAGGGATAGAGGGATGGAGGGATGAATAGATAAATAGGATGGGTGGGAGGGTGTATGATGGATGCATTACAGTGAGGGCACTAACCGGGACCACTTGAGCAAAACTGACCAATCAGATTACAGCTGAAAATAATCACATTCCAACAAAAGTCATCTGCGCCGCCAATCAGCATTATGGTCATAATGATGATTGGCGCAGATGACTTTTGTTGTAATGTGATTATTTTCAGCTGTAATCTGATTGGTCAGTTTTGCTCAAGGGGTCCCGGTTAGTGTGTCCTCACTGTAAGTGATGGATAGATAGAAAGAAAACTTTTAAATCAACAGTGTGCAATCTTTATATTCTACAAACCAAATAAAAATACCCTTCCCTACCCAATGGTTTTTGTCATAACTGGCTGAAAATCGCGCAAAATGCATGGACTATAGCCCACGAAAACAGTCAAAATTGGCTAAAAATCGCGCAAATTGAATGAACTATAATAACCCACGAAAACAGTCAAAATTGGCTGAAAATCGCACAAAATGCATGGACTATAGCCCACGAAAAACTGTCAAAATTGGCTGAAAATCGCGCAAAATGCATGGATTATAGCCCACGAAAACAGTCAAAATTGGCTGAAAATCGCACAAAATGCATGGACTATAGCCCACGAAAACTGTCAAAATTGGCTGAAAATCGCGCAAAATGCATGGATTATAGCCCACGAAAACAGTCAGAATTGGCTGAAAATCGCGCAAAATGCATGGACATAGCCCACGAAAACAGTCAAAATTGACTGAAAATCGCGCAAAATGCATGGATTATAGCCCACGAAAACAGTCAAAATTGGCTGAAAATCGCTAAAAATATAGCCCACGAAAACAGTCAAAATTGACTGAAAATCGCGCAAAATGCATGGATTATAGCCCACGAAAACAGTCAAAATAGGCTGAAAATCGCGCAAAATGCATGGATTATAGCTCATGGAAATAGTCAAAATTGGCTGAAACTCGCGCAAAATGCATGGCTATAGCCCACGAAAACAGTCAAAATTGGCTGAAAATCGCGCAAAATGCATGAACTATAGCCCACGAAAACAGTCAAAATTGGCTGAAAATCGCGCAAAATGCATGGATTATAGCCCGTGGAAATAGTCAAAATTGGCTGAAAATCGCGCAAAATGCATGGTTATAGCCCACGAAAACAGTCAAAATTGACTGAAAATCGCGCAAAATGCATGGATTATAGCCCACGAAAACAGTCAAAATTGGCTGAAAATCGCGCAAAATGCATGAACTATAGCCCATGGAAATAGTCAAAATTGGCTGAAAATCGCGCAAAATGCATGGATTATAGCCCGTGGAAATAGTCAAAATTGGCTGAAAATCGCGCAAAATGCATGGATTATAGCCCGTGGAAATAGTCAAAATTGGCTGAAAATCGCGCAAAATGCATGGATTATAGCCCATGGAAATAGTCAAAATTGGCTGAAAATCGCGCAAAATGCATGGTTATATAGCCATGGAAATAGTCAAAATTGGCTGAAAATCGCGCAAAATGCATGGATTATAGCCCATGGAAATAGTCAAAATTGACTGAAAATCGCGCAAAATGCATGGATTATAGCCCGTGGAAATAGTCAAAATTGGCTGAAAATCGCGCAAAATGAATGAACTATAATAGCCCACGAAAAAAGTCAGAATTGGCTAAAAATCGCTAAAAATATAGCCCACGAAAACAGTCAAAATTGACTGAAAATCGCGCAAAATGCATGGATTATAGCCCACGAAAACAGTCAAAATTGGCTGAAAATCGCGCAAAATGCATGAACTATAGCCCACGAAAACAGTCAAAATTGGCTGAAAATCGCGCAAAATGCATGGATTATAGCCACACGAAAACAGTCAAAATTGGCTGAAAATCGCGCAAAATGAATGAACTATAATAGCCCACGAAAACAGTCAGAATTGGCTAAAAATCGCTTAAAATATAGCCCACGAAAACAGTCAAAATTGACTGAAAATCGCGCAAAATGCATGGATTATAGCCCACGAAAACAGTCAAAATTGGCTGAAAATCGCGCAAAATGCATGAACTATAGCCCACGAAAACAGTCAAAATTGGCTGAAAATCGCGCAAAATGCATGGATTATAGCCCATGGAAATAGTCAAAATTGGCTGAAAATCGCGCAAAATGCATGGATTATACTATAGCTCGTGGAAATAGTCAAAATTGGCTGAAAATCGCGCAAAATGCATGGATTATAGCCCATGGAAATAGTCAAAATTGGCTGAAAATCGCGCAAAATGAATGAACTATAATAGCCCCACGAAAACAGTCAGAATTGGCTGAAAATCGCGCAAAATGAATGAACTATAATAGCCCACGAAAACAGTCAGAATTGGCTAAAAATCGCTAAAAATATAGCCCACGAAAACAGTCAAAATTGACTGAAAATCGCGCAAAATGCATGGACAATAGCCCACAAAAACAGTCAAAATTGGCTGAAAATCGCGCAAAATGCATGAACTATAGCCCACGAAAACAGTCAAAATTGGCTGAAAATCGCGCAAAATGCATGAACTATAGCCCATGGAAATAGTCAAAATTGGCTGAAAATCGCGCAAAATGCATGGAAATAGTCAAAATTGACTGAAAATCGCGCAAAATGCATGGATTATAGTGGTGATGGTGTTAGATGGGTGATGGTCTTAAAGGAGTGTTGTTCTTAGAGGGGTGATGGTGTTTCAGGGGTACATGATGGTGTTTCAGGGGTACGTGATGGTCTTAGAGGGGTGGCGTACTCGGTTGGCATGCATTTCGGTATAACTGCGCTATATGTAAGCTATCTATTTATAGCCATAATTTCAAATAACATTCACTCGCTGTATTGAGATGCGTTGATTTAATTTAACTTTACCTTTTACATTATCCTATTCGTAAAGAAAACAAACTAGACTCATAATCCCACTGACTCTCCTCCCCCTACTCCTTGTCCTGATCCCCTACCCCTTGTCCTCAGCCCTGACTCCTTGTCCTCACTCCTTGTCATTACCCCGCCCTACTCCTTGTCCTCAGCCCCTACTCCGGTCCTCACCCCTACTCCCTGTCCTCACCCCTACTCCGGTCCTCAGCCCCCTACCCCTTGTCCATCACTCCGTCGCCTCATGACATCCTACAAGGTTCCTACAATCCTTCTGTATTCTGCTTTCTTTAGTACAGTTAATTTAGACTTTATGTTAGATTTATTTTACTAGTCAACTCAGTGTAATCTACTGAGCCAGTATATAACCAAGTGTCTTGATGACCTTGTTGCCATTGTCGCCACCACATCTCGCCTTGTTGCCGGTGGAAATGGAATCGTCTGTGCGAACACCGCAGTTGGTTCCTGCACCACCGAAACCTAAACGAGAGTCGGGGCTTTTGCAGTCGTTTTCTTGGTTTGAGAGGATTCCAATTCGTACCTTTTCGAGAGAATAGAAGGAATTGAATCCTTCTTGGTTACAGTTCTTCTGCAATGACGAACCAGGGATCAGCGACTTCCATCTGTTGCGGCCAAGGGTGAACCTACGGTAACGATTGTCTGCGATCACAGAGTACAGCGAACTCGCCCTAGAAACACATGCGTATGAAATAGTTAGTCATAGACCCTTGGAGAGAATTAATGAATTCGTCTTCGTCTACAAAATGTATTTCACTTGATTTTGTTAAACAGGACCCCCCTGACTCGTCCCCAGTCTTCTCTCCAGTGTTTTCGTTGGCGCGCGAGGGATGAAGGGAAGGGAGAAAGGAAAGGACCCTTTCCGCGCCTTTTTTCCCCCAGAGAGACGACTGGAAACGAGTCAGGAAACCCACCCCCAATGATAACAGTTTTACATCACTGGAAGTGTTTCCTTTTGCGTCCGCACTTCCGGTTTTCTAAAAATAACTTCAGTGGAATTCAGTCTGACATGCTCTCTCTCTCTCTCGTTGGAAAAATTATTTAAACTATATGTTTATCTAGCTACTTTTGAAATATTGATATCATTCGAGCATTGCACCACATTGTTAATAATATATTACCATATCGCCATATTATAATAATAGATGGCGGACATATATAGGACAGACAGACAGACAGAAAGTGCAAAGAATTATGGTTAAATCAATAACCGCCATTTTCTTACAGGGACACATGTCAACAATCCTTATATGGAATACATTGTACATTGTGCATTGTACATACCAAAAAGCAGGAGATAAATACTACTAATTATAATAATACAGAGAAAAGGCCGCCGGACATGAAGGACACAAAATGGTTGGGTGCGAAACTGGGCTGAAGTCCCATGCAAGGCACCTCCCTTCTAAAATGCATGTAAAACAAAATTCAGTGTAGGCTAGAGGCAAGAGAAGATCCTTCTCATGCAATTAGCCATTTCAAAAACGAGTGGAGGACTGGGAACGAGTTTTAAGAATTAATCTAATTAAGAAATGAACCCCATCACAAGAAAGAGCATATCAGAATTAGTAACTTGCAGGAGTTTGATAGGGTTTGGACAAGTAGCAAATGAACTGCAGACATTTAAAAACTGCAAAAATTACAAAGAAATGTATGGTTACGGGGGACAAGTGTCCCTGATAAACATACATTTCTTTGTAAATTGTGCGATGTTTGGAAAGCTGTTACTGCCGGTTCAATATCTAACTAAACCTAACAAAACTTTGTAAACTTACTAATTTTGATATGCTCTTTCTTGTGATGGGATTCATTTTTTAATTAGATTAATTCTAAAAAAAAACTCGTTCCCAGTCCTCCACTCGTTTTTGAAATGGCTAATAGGGCCTTTGCAGGGTTACGATCACGTGGTTGTACTGACTGGCAAAAAAATCTGACTTTATTTATTTGAAGAATCTTACATGATATCAGTAGTGACAGTAAAGAAATCTGTTTGAAATGCTATTTTTCAACCTCCAGTTGATTGTCGATCTTTCTCAATCAACGTCTCAAAGTTTGTTTGCCAGTCAGCAGAGCCCTTCCCATGGGATCTTCGGCTCAGTTCATTCGTTATTCAAGCGATATATTGGCATGTGACTGCAAACTGCAAAGGGCCTATTCCCATCTACAGTACATAAATACATAATTAGAACTCACTTGTAATTCAGACGGATCCAGTTCGGCTTACTTTGAAATTGGGACTTCATTCCCAGGCAAAGCCTTGTAAAGGGCAACGTCCAGTATGTGGGTAGTTTAGTCTCTTGGTGGTCGGCTCCTGATTGGCCGCCGGTCACGTGATAGGGAGTTTTGTTTCTCCAGAATGCGGAGTCATAGCGGAACGTAGGCTGCAATGATATGGAAATTTGCATCATGGGTAGCCTCCTCCGTAGTCCCTCCCGGTCAAACGACAACAGGAAGCCCAGATAGGAGAAAAGACAGAGAGAGGCATGTACGTTCGTATTTTGAACGAACTTCGCGCTCCTGGACGACACGTGTCTAAATAAACTATTGTATTGTATTGCGAAGAATGTGCTAGCTAGGAATGGGTTTCTAGTCTTATTATTAGTTATATTATTGTTCATAGATTATATTACATTTTATATGTATTTATATTTCTTAACTTGTAACCACATGCCCCCTTGTGGAAATCAGCTTTTTTATAGTTGACGGGGCAAGCGTGTATAAATAAAGTTTTTACCTTTACCGTACGGCTTCTTGATACAGGAAGCCCGTATCCTAACTGCTTGCTCTAAGGCGCCGATGTGGATGAGAGTTGAATGATGTCACATTATACTTACCATGTGTCCGTTGGTCTTCATGACCGTCGTCCATCCACCGCCCCCGCACCCTGGGATCTCTTTCATGTAGCAATACACTTTGGTGACCGTTGGGTCGGTTTGAATATAGTAAGCACCACTAGGTGCCGACCTGACAATCAAATAGTGTTTAATGTAAGAATAATAAATGTGGCCTTTGTTTTGGCGACGAGAACATGAAGAAGGCTAGACCTGGTTATGACTGACACCTTCTAGTCCTCCCCTCTTCCTCCTCGCCCCAAACCCCTAAAAACCCCGAGGAAAACGAACGCATTATCTGCAGTGACGTAGTCGTCTCTCGACCAATGAAAATCCTTGAGAAAATAATGTGAATGATAATACAACGTATAAGCAGGGTTTTGACTGGCAATACATACCAATCGTCTTCCAGGATCGCTTTGCATGATGGGGCTGAATTTCGATGACTTCCCAATTTAGCGTTCATCGCCACAAATCTCATACCATCGCACACTTCGAGGGCTCCGTTTCTAAAAAACGGCAAGACCTTTGTTGGCATTGGTGCATCGTGAACCACTCGCTGTGTTAATCTTCAGGTTGACGAGAGCTCCATTGATTCTCACTGGTCCGTTGATTCTCACACGTCCTCCTTTGCCTGGCTGAAGAACGACGTCTTTGCCTTTATCAGCGACGACTTGCACTTCGCCATCTTTGTATGTCAGCGATGCTCTCCTAAAGCTCGCAAAAAAAAGTAAAACACATCAAACAGCTTTTTCAAGGAAGATCTCTTATTACGACATGATTTTTTCATAATAAGCACATAAGTTTATGGCGACTGGAAATGTTACTGACTTGTTAAGAGCTGTACTTTGCTGCAATGCCGAAGCGAAGAACACAAGTCCAACAAGACAGAACTTCATCTTGTTCGGCGCTCTAGCTTTCGTAGTTTTAACTGTGAGGAATACTGTTGAGGACTGTTGAATAAAAGTGAAAACATCGAAAAAAAAAGAGATTCGCTAATTAATCGTGGATTTCTGAAGTCAACAAAATTACAAATTATAGGACGAAACTGAAGAATGAGATCATTTTATACACAAACTGATATAAATATTATAAAAAAAAACATAAAAATATTTAAAAAAAAGAAGAAATCTAAGACCAAATCTTAAACAGCTGACTCAGTGTCACTTCCTGGAAACTACTCTCAGAAGGCAGGAAATGCTATTTCAGAGACCCTATATTTCAAAAAATTTCGGGGAGCATGCACCCGCACCCCCTATCAGCTCTCCTGTTCGCCGCTCGTCAAAGTTATCTGAAGCGACGTAGTCGTCTCTCGACCAGTGAAATTCCTGGAGAAAACATGTAGCAGCCCCAGTGAACCGAACAGTCTCTCAAACAAAATAAATACCAAAAAAAAAAACGACTTCGCCTATCGGGTTGTTATATCGTTAATAGACCTCGGTAAACAGTATATTTTTATAAGCTTTATTTAAATCCTTTACATAAATCCCCAAAAAACTGAGTGATAGATGCATTTTACTATGTATATATGTAGCGAGAAAGTCCGCTGGAAAACGAAGAAAATGGTATTTCCAAGACTCTAGAATTCTAAAT
>JAUJYZ010000010.1:0-15000 GCA_033675265.1 Actinostola sp. cb2023
TTGCAAGCAAAATGTCGCTCGTAGAACTAACTACTGCAGTCAGGAACGTTGGTTAATCATCGAGTACAGTTTTATACCTTCGTTTCCATTCGTCAAAGGGGATGACTTTGAGTGGGTATCCATGTACAGTCATCCATTCATACAGCCATCTAGTAACACCACAAAACAACGAGTTAACAATAGGCGAGCTTACACTGGAGTGACCTTATTTGAAATTGAAGTTCTTAGTAATTCCCATAGCATCATCAAAGAAGTGCACTTCCAAGTATGGTTTCAGTGTACCATATTTGACATGTAAGCACACTTCCGCTGTTTAGTGTGAACCCATGTAATGGGAATAGAACAAAAACAGTTTGGCAGCCATTTTGAAAAGTAACCAAGCCTTCTGGATCAACAAGGAATTGGGTTTTGTTAACTTTACTGTTTATATACTTTTGTATTTAGACGATGCGGTGGTTGTGCGACTTACTGTGATTGAAGCGGCCTAGGGTTAACGATATGAAAGATGCTTCCAATAGTTTCAGAAACTTCCTACAAAGACAAAAACAAATACCAAGACTTATCAATGAAACCGTTATTATGTACACCGCTGAAATAAGAGTCGAAAGTATGCGTAGGGTGCACATGAATCACTTACGGCTGCAAGCTCATGTTGTGTACATGAGCCCTACCACGACCTATCTTCGCCATTAGACATTACGCGCACTCTCGAACATTTAATTACGTAAACTTTTGCATCACACAGCGTTTTCTTTCCCCCCCCCCCCCCCCCCCCCCCCCCCCCCCCCCCCCCCTCTCTCTCTCTCTCTCCCTCTCCCCCTCCCCCTCCCCTCCCCCAACTAATGTTGAGCTGCCTCTACTTTCTCATCTCGGTTTCGCAAAACAAAATTTCGCGAGGGGAGAGGGGTCAGAACGTTCAATTTGTGTTCTTTAGTGCGCTATGATTTTTAATGGAGATTCTAGCTAATGAAGCTATTTCAAAGCCCCCTTTCAAAGTTGATTGATAGCGATGTCGATCTACTGCGTCGTGTTCACTACTCAACATTGTAGTGGGGGGAGGGGGGTTTGGAGTTCTATGAGAAATATTTCAGGCTCAGCTCAGCGTCACATTTCTGAAATATAGGTATAAAAAAACCTATTTGTGTCAACTATTTTGCAAACGACTGTAGCTAGTATCATTAATTACATACATACACACTTTATTTACTTTATTCCTTTTCTATGATATAAATTACCTGTGTCATTTTCACGATCATCTCGCTGACGAAATCCACAGGAGTCATTTCCAGATCCCAATCGATTTGTGGAGCGCAAAGGGTCTCGGTACACCCTTTCAGCATTAGAAGCGTGAAGTCCATCGGATTCCAAAATCCACATGTTCTATCACCGGACAAATTACCTTTTGAAAAGCAAACGGTTTTTGGAGTATTTTAATTTTAATTTTAACATTTATCAAAATGTTTGATATTTACAGAAATTCACTCTTAAAAGAGTGAATTTCTGTAAATATCAAACATTTTGATAAATATTTGGCCACTTGAAAAAATAGATTTCTCTGAAACTTTGCATACAAGTAAGTATTCCTGCCCTGATTACAAAAATATACTTGTAAGGCGTCGGCACCTTTGGTTTCCATGGCAACGGCCCAATGTTAATTTGAAGTGATTTTCAGCCTCTCAAAAGTCAAAATGTCTCCATCTTTGAACACGTGCTGCAATTTCTCTGTAGCTCTTTCATCAACAACAATAATGTCATGTGAAAGAACCATCCTTAGTCTTTTCCGTTCACAGGTAATTTTGGATTCCGTTGCTATAGCAACCGTGCACACGCATCGCGGGCGCAACATACTTTTATATTTTTCAAAATGCCTTATTTTGGCCTATATTCTGGCTTCGATAACTCTGATGGTAACGCTCAGATTCTAAAGCTTCCAGTCACATTTACATACTTTATCCAATTGCTATTGAAAAAAGCTTTCAAATTTTTGGGGCCTAAAATAACGGTCTTCTGACATCCACTGAAACACATCGTGGTGAAGCAAATCCTTCAAAATAGCAAAAATCATGGAAAGTAAACCATCTGAAAAGTAAACTTCTGATGTCTTCTAAAAACTAAATAATCAATGATTACCTAATATAACACCTACAATTTAAGTTAGCTTTCTAATATCTGAAATAAATATTATACGAAGGCGATTAATTTGCATAATTAATTATAACTTTTTGCACGATTTAAATTAAAATTGCTCAAAATTATTCAACTTTTTGATAGTCAAACTTCGCTCACTGGAAGTTTTGAATTCATAGACTATTATGCCGGGCATTTCAAACTATAGCTTTAATAAATAATTCATATGGTTTCTATGGCAACCTGACTTTACATGTACAAGCAAATAAGAATGCGTTTCTTTTAAAAAGCACGATTTTATATTAGACAACATTTGGCATTAAAGTATTAATCTTCAATTATAAAAAAATGGTGTTAAGGCATTCAAAAGAATAGAAGTGTTTTGAGCCACCTTATTATTTTTGTTTGGTAAACAACGTTCATATTGCTTTCACACTTAGCCAATGAGAGTGGGCAAACCAATTAGCTGCCTCACTCATGGAATGATGTTAGAACAGAATATAGGTGGGATTATAGGTGGGACTATATGCCTGGCCTGTACGTTGTTCTGGCGACAAAAATATATTTGCGTGTTTCATTTATTTGTAGAATTCCTTTTTGTTTGCTTGTTTGCTGCACCTTTTAGTAAAGTTGACTATTCATGTTACCTCGATCACGCCTCTGCGATGTACTTATATTTTGAAATCCTTTTCAAGCTTGTTTTTTAGTCTTTTATAAAAAATGTTTAACTCCACGAAACTTTTTAGTGCGTTTTACGCACACATCGCGTAACTCGAACACACTAAATTCTCTTAGTCACTTTTAGTTATGCTCTGGGTGTGGCAAAGGCAGATTTGGGTGTGGTCAAGCGCGTAACTCCAAAAGCGTGTAATTCGAACTATGATACGTGTAATTTGAAATGCGCATAACTCGAATAATACCCTATCGGCCCCAAATGATTTCATCTTTCTATCGAATAGCTGTGGATTATACTCTGGTAATCATACCGAATACGGCAGAATGTGCTGAGCCACACAATAGGCGACTTGTACTAAGAGGTCACGTGACCCTAACTCCCATAAATCGAACAGCAATGTCAAATTGAACTCCAGAAATGAAAAGAGCAGCTCGAAATTAGTAAAAGGGCGAAGTCAGTTCAGATCATAATGTCTGACCCAGGAGAAATGGCATTAAAAATAACATCGATGGTTGTCTAAGATTTTGTTTGGAAAATGCATTGGATGGCAAGAGGCGTTCCATCCAATGCATTTTGCAAACAAAGTCTTAGAAAACAATTGATTCTGACTTTTCATTCGATAGTTTTTGCCTGTTATATTTCATGATAGAGCAGCCTTATTCAAAACGGCTGATCTTCACTTCACTTCGTAAAATTCTCAGATCTTTACTCGCGTTCAGTACGTCACTTTTGACCCAAACACGCCAGACTCCCACCAAAGGTAGTTTGAAAGTTATAGAGAAATGATGTAATATACAATCTAAACGTAGTAGTGGACGAAGCATTTCCAACAGTACAGTGATGTCACAAGTCCACCTTGGTCAAATATAGAATGTCTTCAGGTATTATTCGGAAACAGCTCATTAGGCAACTTCAAACTGTTATAACTCGAACACTATAGTGACGGTAGAACTATAAAACTTTGCCAGAATATTCACAACACTGATGATTATCTTTTATTGATTAAAAGTTTGTTGATTGGTTGCATGTGACCTTTAACAACATTCACCAAAACTCGGCCTTTTTAGAATCTTGATGTCAAGTTCTAATTTGCTTTCTATAAAGGAAATACGCGTTTGCAAATAGAGGCAATATTCTTATGGATTTTAAGAATATTTTAGCGTTCAACTTTTCTGTAACATTATATAAAATATTCAAATCTCTTCTTACTATGGAAACTGATCTCTGAAGTGGTAACATGTCTGTTCGGAATTTTGTCTCACTGGAGTATTTTGTACCATTTTTGAACGAAATGATTGGCTTAAAGTGATCACGTGGTACAAAAAAAAACGAACACAATTCCGAACGGAAATGTTACCACTTTAGTGATTTCCATAGTATATATAGCTAATTGCATAATCATTGTCGGGTTGAAAATTATAAATCATAGAAGCTGAGACCACAAGGATGGATGGGAAATCAGTTCATGACCTGCATATTACATGCAGATATATTCAATGTTCCCGTAGTTTTGAAGATATAGCTAATTGCATAATCGTTGTCGGGTTGAAAATCATAAATCATAGAGGCTGAGACCACAAGGATGGATGGGAAATCAGTTCATGACCCGTAGTTTTGAAGGTATATGAGCTATTTAACTAAGATCCTAGAAGTATGCATAAAAAGGTCGATCATTTGACGGTGTTATTTGAGTTTTAATTTCCCAGAATTCCTTTTGGTCATAGCTTTCATGATTTTCAACCCGACAACGATTATGCAATTAGCTATATAACTTATGTGAATGATCAAAAAACGAAAGGTTCAATTCAATGGGAATTTGCCTGTTAAAACGCTTATGTGATGAGTTTGATATACCATCATCATCTTTTACTGGAAAAACAAAAGGCTCCATATACATCGAGGCACTTATAATAATTGCTCTTGCAAGTTTGAATAACGTCAACAAATGCTGATACATATATATTACTTTTTGAAAAGGCAGGGGTTGACTGTTGTCCAAGTTCACTGGCGTAAGTAACTTGACTATGTTCAGTACCAAACAAAAATGATAAGGTGGCACAAAACACTTCTATTATTTTGAATGCCTGAACGCATTTTTATTTAAGATTAAATAAATACTTTAATGCTGAATGTTAAGTCCAAAATAAAATCGTGTTTTCAAAAGAAATAACATGCACATTTGGCTTATTTACATGTAAATCACGTTGCCATAGAAACCATATTAATTAATTATTAAAGCTATGGTTTGAAATTCCCGGCATAATAGTCTATGGATACACAGTTTCAAAAGATGCAGTGAGCAAAGTTTGACCATCAAAAAGTTGAATAATTTTGAGCAATTTTAATTTAAATCGTGGAAATGTTTTAAATTAATTATGCAAATTAATCGGCATTGTATAATATTTATTTCAGATATTAGATAGCTAACTTAAATTGTAGGTGTTATATTCGGTTATCATTGATTATTTAGTTTTTAGAAGACATCAGAAGTTTACTTTTCAGATGGTTTACTTTCCGTGATTTTTGCTATTTTGAAGGATTTGCTTCACCACGATGTGTTTCAGTGGATGTCAGAAGACCGTTATTTTAGCAGTTGGATAAAGTATGTAAATGTGATTGACAGTTTTAGAATCTGAGCGTTACCATCAGAGTTATCGAAGGCAAAATATAGGACAAAATAAGACATTTTGAAAAATATAAAAGTATGTTGCGCCCGCGATGCGTGTGCACGGTTGCTATAGCAACGGAATCCAAAATTACCTGTGAACGGAAAAGACTAAGGATGGTTCTTTCACATGACATTATTGTTGTTGATGAAAGAGCTACAGAGAAATTGCAGCACGTGTTCAAAGATGGAGAAAGTTTGACTTTTGAGAGGCTGAAAATCACTCCAAATTAACATTGGGCCGTTGCCATGGAAACCAAAGGTGCCGACGCCTTACAAGTATATTTTTGTAATCAGGGCAGGAATACTTACTTGTAGAGTGCAAACCATATGTCCGTGAAATAGTACTATTACTAAATAGTACTAAATAGTGTTATCTCTATTGTTTTCTATTGTTTCATCAGTGCTATTTAGTACTAATTAGTTAGAACTGTTTCACGGACATATGGTTTGCACTCTATGCAAAGTTTCCAAGTGGCCAGCTGATGTTTGATTTTTCTAGAAAATCACTCTTAAGTTCGGGATACCTGTGGTAGGTTATTCATGACATCATCATGACATCATCATGACATCATCATGACATCATCGTCGCATCATTATTCCCATAAACCTAGCCACCGCTGGATATAAAATCACGCTCTTGGTTGGTGTGAATTCTTTATATAGTCGTGCGTCCAAAATCATGTAGCTTTAATTGACATGAAATATAATTTACATCGCGCTTGCTCTTTGCTAGTGTTATTTTCGTGAACATTTCGTGCAATTTAATTTACGTGGTTCTGGACTGCAGCTACACACAATTTACAGAGAAATTACGGCCTATGAGAGTGCGTTGTTTTCTATTAAACAGCCATAACGTATCATTATCTTCGTGATGCTAAATTTAAAATTTAAAATTTAAAGATTCTTTCACTTACCAAGCCTGTAGATGACCATGGGAAGACCTCGCTCTTTTGCTCTCAGTACAAGCTGCTCAGCAACCCATTTGGACTGAGAATAGCCGTCTTCTAGGAGATGAGAATGTTGTGACATGTTTGCGTCCTCATTACACTCCGTTAGACCATGAGGAAACACCGCATCAGTACTGAAAACAAAAATAGACGTTAAACGAATATTTTTACCGTTTTCATCATTCCATAAAATCAATACCATCTAATCAAATTCCAACTATGGATTATTATTACCAAATAAGGAATGTCATCTAATCAAATTCCAAATATGGATTATTATTACCAAATAAGGAATGTCATCTAATCAAATTCCAAATATGGATTATTATTACCAAATAAGGAATGTCATCTAATCAAATTCCAAATATGGATTATTATTACCAAATAAGGAATGTCATCTAATCAAATTCCAAACATGGAATATTATTACCAAATAAGGAATACCAGCTGTTTTATTTTACCTTATGAAGTGTAAAGGTTTTATCTTGCTTGTGCTTGCAAAGACAATGATGTTTTCAGTACCAACAACATTGTGTCCGCGAAGAGCCTGGGACGGAAACAGTCGTCATAAAATATAAGAAATCAAATGATGCTATTGTATAGTATATTTGAAGTCCTCTAGCCAGCCCTCTATCTCACCGTGTATGGGTAGACCATGTTCACCGACGCTGCCGCATGGATGATGAAGTCGATCTGAAGCAAAAACAAGCTGATATAATTTAATGTGCAATATCTAACAACTTAGGGAGAGGAGGGACAGGCAACTAACCAATAATTACTAAGGGAGGGGAAGGAAAGGTAACTGATTGTAACGAATAATAACTGAGGGAGGGGAAGGAAAGGTAACTGGCTGTAACGAAGAATAAGTGAGGGATGGGAGGGCACGTTACCTCTGACGAAAGGAAAATATAGTCCTCTTCACTCATGCCAAGGTTTAACAGAGAGACGTCACCTAAAAGAAAGAAACGCACAATCAAGGGAGATTCAGTATGGTTTCCCCTATAAAGCTATTTGTTTATTTGACATTTTATGGCAAGGAAACCTTTTGCTCGAATTTACTTTTAGTTCGTAAAACTTTAACATTTTATTTCACTTATTAGAGTTTTCCACGTCTGAAAAAAAAAACATGCTCTTGCGTTTACTGAAAAAGGTGATGAATAGATTTCAAGCTTGTTGCGGAAACGTAACATATCCGTGAATGAGAGTCGTGATTCCACGTACCTTTGATTGCGGTCACCCTGTGTTCAAAACCATACTCGAGGTATCGTTCCTCTTCTGTGAGTTCGTGCCCGTTAACCTTCTGCGTTAGAATACCGTATTTCTGAAGTGCTTCTCTGATTCGTTCTTTACATTTCATATTTGGGACTTCACGAACCACACAGAATACGTGAACCTGGTGGAAGACGTTATGTAAACTTTGTTACGGTAATAATTTAAAATATGCGCGCTTACGTAATATCAGAAGACGTTACGTAAACATTGAGATTATTTGCATTTTGGAGAAAACTGTAATAAATAAATTGTCACCGAAATATTTTAAAATATGCGCGCTTACGTAATACCAGAAGACGTTATGTAACCAATGTTACCGAAATATTTTAAAATATGAGCGCTTTAATATCAGAAGACGTTACGTAACCATTGTTACGGAAATATTTTAAAATATGCGCGCTTACGTAATATCAGAAGACGTTACGTAACCATTGTTACGGAAATATTTTAAAATATGCGCGCTTACGTAATACCATAAGACGTTACGCAACCATTGTTACCGAAATATTTTAAAATATGCGCGCTTACGTAATACCGTAAGACGTTACGTAACCATTGTTAACTTGCATCGTTATTCTGGTCACGAGTGAACAATACGGTCACAAGTGACTAAACTACACGTTTACGTAACACTTAACGTTACCTTTGTCAACTTCAGCAGATCTCTTAACAAATAAACTCCAAGAAATCCCGTGGCTCCTGTCATCAACACACGACCGCGGTTCCATCGTCTTGTGTTTCTAAAGTTGCCAGATCTCCAGAATGCTCGGAGGATCATATCCATGCTGAGATATAACGTTAAAGTGTGTTTAATGTCTATGTCTATTAATACATCACAGTATTGATGGTGTTTGTTAGCGCATTGAAGAATTATGGACCTGTGAAGGATTTCCTCGATCACTTTTCTTTCGCGCGTTTGATGACTAAAAAGCCAGTCAGCTCTGAACTGTGGTGGTTTCAGTGCACCGATTCACTTTAGCAATCCAAAATTGAATCTTTAACCTCAAACTATATATTAATAATAATAATAATAATAATAATAATAATAATAATAATAATAATAATAATAATAATAATAATAATAATAATAATAATAATAATAATAATAATAATAATAATAATAATAATAATAATAATAATAATAATAATAATAATAATAATAATAATAATAATAATAATAATAATAATAATAATAATAATAATAATAATAATAATAATAATAATAATAATAATAATAATAATAATAATAATAATAATAATATAATAATAATAATAACACTTAGTAGTATAGGTCAGGCCACACACACCGGGAACTTCGTGTCCTACTCTTAGTCGAACAGTGGGTTCTTTTGCGTCCCTCCATTGCAAGAGACGGGACCGCCATTTTACGTGGTCATCCGAAGGTCTTACCACTATGAACAAAGGACTGAGAACAAACCCAAATGTCCAGTCTTAATTGTTCACACTTTTTGAAGTGAACATTATGATTGACGGAAGGTTATTGCAAGCTTACCAACGTTTGTCTGGAATGGTCGCGTAGCAACGCATTATGATTGACGGAAGGTTATTGCAAACTTACCAACGTTTGTCTGGAATGGTCGCGTAGCAACGCATTATGATTGACGGAAGGTTATTGCAAACTTACCAACGTTTGTCTGGAATGGTCGCGTAGCAACGCATTATGATTGACGGAAGGTTATTGCAAACTTACCAACGTTTGTCTGGAATGGTCGCGTAGCAACGCATTATGATTGACGGAAGGTTATTGCAAACTTACCAACGTTTGTCTGGAATGGTCGCGTAGCAACGCATTATGATTGACGGAAGGTTATTGCAAACTTACCAACGTTTGTCTGGAATGGTCGCGTAGCAACGCATTATGATTGACGGAAGGTTATTGCAAGCTTACCAACGTTTGTCTGGAATGGTCGCGTAGCAACGCATTATGATTGACGGAAGGTTATTGCAAGCTTACCAACGTTTGTCTGGAATGGTCGCGTAGCAACGCATTATGATTGACGGAAGGTTATTGCAAGCTTACCAACGTTTGTCTGGAATGGTCGCGTAGCAACGCAAAGAGTGATAACGATGAAAACATGTGCTTACTTGACAAATCCCTGATTGTGATGTTCAACTTCTTCGTGTAAATCAATTGCTGTCTCCATAGACGGACTCCTGGAACGTTAGAAGAGATAAACACACGTAAAACAAATCTTAGTAAGAGTAGAATGAAAACTAAGGAAGACGCCCTAGCGATATAGGACGTTAATCCATTCGTATTAACAATTGCTAGACAACTACAATCCTTGTCACGTGTGGCACGGTGTGCTGTTGATACATTGAATAGGGGGTACTATGTATACACAAAGCCCTCCTTGCCCCTCCCCCTCACCCCTTTCCTCTCCCCCTCACCCCTTTCCCTTCCCTCCCCTCTTTCCCCTTCCCTTCCCTCTTTCCCCTTCCCTTCCCTCTTTCCCCTTCCCTTCCCTCTTTCCCCTTCCCTTCCCTCTTTCCCCTTCCCTCCCCTCCCCTCTTTCCCCTTCCTTCCCCTCCCCAGACACAAATATCCTGTCGTCAGAGTTAGATGTGACATCCACGAGTTACCTGTATGTAGTTTTTGGGTCGTTCTTCCCGCTTTTTATGTCGATGATTTTGGCAAAGTCTGCGATAGTGGGGTACAGAAACAGTTCTTTTACCGTTAGGTCGACTGAGAATTCTTCACGGAGTTTAGATAAAAGACGACCCGCAAGCAATGAATGTCTGCAAAGCAAAATAAATACATATTATGTGGTGGACCCTCTTGTAAGCAATAACCCTTGTTGTCGACAGGCAATGCAAGGGGTCGCTTATGGGAGGTGGTCGGTCACAAGAGGTCATAGAGAGATTAGAGAAATTAGTAGTCGCTTAACTTGAGTTTTGAGTTTTCAATGTATTTTGGTGAGTGGCTAGAGCTCTCTACCCCAGTCCTCCACAACGTTTTTGTGGACAGGAGTCTAGGTACTAGAATGTTGTCTGGTTTAGCCACTCGTCTCCAGTCACCAAACTACGCCACGGACGGCAATGATAGTTTAGCTTACCCTCCCAAGTCAAAGAAACTCTCCTGTACATCAACAGTTCTTAATGACAGAATCTCACACCAAAGCTTAGCAACACGCTTTTCTGTAGCTGTGCTTGGGGTGCCTTCTTCATCGGCATTGTCATAATCCAGTGGAGGTAGCTTCTTCTTGTCTAGTTTTCCTGATGGGGCTACGGGGATGCTGGAAATATGATATTTAGTTAGCAACACTTATATTGGCGGTTTTCATCACAGACAACCCAATCATCACTTCTGAAGCTATGGTTAAAGATAAAAATATATCTGGTTGGTAGGACCAAAATATGATGATGATGAAGATGATGATGATGAGGTGATGATGATGATGAAGATGATGATGAGGTGATGACGATGATGATGATGAAGATGATGATGATGATGAGGTGATGATGATGATGATGATGGTGATGATCAAGATGATGATGATGATGATGATGATCAGATGATGGTGGTGGTGGTGATGATGATGATGATGATCAGATGATGATGGTGGTGGTGATGATGATGATGATGATGATGGTGGTGATGATGATGATGATGGTGGTGATGATGATGATGATGATGAACAGATGATGATGGTGGTGATGATGATGATGATGATGATGATGGTGGTGATGATGATGATGATGATGATGGTGGTGATGATGATGATGATGGTGGTGGTGATGATGATGATGATGATGATGGTGGTGATGATGATGATGATGGTGGTGGTGGTGATGATGATGATGATGATGATGAACAGATGATTATGGTGGTGATGATGATGATGATGATGATGATGGTGGTGATGATGATGATGATGATGATGATGATGCTTTATTATTGTCTTTTGTTCCTTCCAACCAACATGAATGAGGTGGTGCTCGTGTGATCTCATTTCCTTAATAGCACTGATTAGAGAATCGTTTTCGTATGAGTGGGAAGTAGTTACGGTACGGTTCGTGCCGTGCAATGACGGAATTGCGCCATCCGGTAACGGTTTTCAAGCATTCTGATTGGTTGATCAATGATTTTGCGCGCTGTGATTGGTTGAATACAATGTCTTCGATTCCGTACCATGACCGTAACTCCGTGCCGAAAGTTTCCCACTCATACGAAAACGATTCTATTTAATTACTATAAGGCGTACGTTCTCTACACAATGCATAAGGGTGGAGGCAACACAATTCAACATTGCAAGTGGTACCAGCCTATCCATGGACTCCCATCCCTCCGCTGTCAATAATGCGCGGTCCTACTGTCGTGGGGTCCATCTTCACCCATGTAAAGCGAGTGCAATTGTAAACAAGCATGAACATGGTATTATTCACTAGTAGAAGTGCAAACATAAGCACAAGCACACGAAGCATTATTTCGCTTTATAAAACGAGTCTTCCGCAACCATAAGCGCAATAATAATATGTTTTCACTTTTTGTGATTGTGCTTATCATGCGTCGGGCGTGACACATGACACAAGCGTATTAATTATGCTTGTAACTGCAGTAATTATGTGTATTTTTACCTTTGTAACAATACGAAATGCGCAGGTATCATGTAAAATGGCAACCTGGTTTTCAAATTGGCACGAATTTCTTTCTTGGTCACCTGAAAATACACCAACTAATCAGTCAACGGTCATATCGTCACAAACCACTACCACCAACACTACGACCACTACCACCACCACTACGACCACTATCACCACAACTACGACCACCACTACGACCACTATATCTCTACTACCACTACGATCACTATATCACTACTGCCACTACGACCACCACTACGACCACCACTACGACCACCACTACGACCATAACTACGACCACTATATCACTACTACCACTACGACCACTATATCTCTACTACCACTACGACCACTATATCACTACTGCCACTACGACCACCACTACGACCACCACTACGACCACCACTACGACCATAACTACGACCACTATATCACTACTACCACTACGACCACTATATCTCTACTACCACTACGACCACTATATCACTACTGCCACTACGACCACCACTACGACCACCACTACGACCACCACTACGACCATAACTACGACCACTATATCACTACTACCACTACGACCATAACTACGACCACTATATCACTACCACTACGACCACAACTACGACCACTATATCACTACCACTACGACCACTATATCACTACTACCACTACGACCACCACTACGACCACTACGACCACCACTACGACCACTACTATCACTACTACCTTCATACATATCGTCGATACCAACCCTGTCCTCAGGTACAACATAAGCTACAAGGTACGATCCTTCTTCACCCAGAGTAAGCACAGAACATGCATTAACCATGGGTATCGATACTAACCTTGCCTTCAGGTACAACATAAGCTACAAGGTACTTGTCCGATCCTTCTTCACCCAGAGTAAGCACAGAACATGCATTAACCATGGGTAGTTGCAAGAGAGCTGCTTCAACTGCCTGAAACAAGATAATATCAATCACCAGCTGTTTGATTTCTCATCACGAGAAACAATAAATTATCTTTAATGTGTTTTCTTTATAGAATCAAGAAAAACTCAGTATAACTAAGCACGTGTGAATAGGACGAAGCCTGCACAAACTATTACAGCACTGAGAATCCCAAAAACCCGAAATCTCTTGAAAGACAAAAAATAGTTGAAATTAAATGGACGGAAGGTCGAGCTACGTGTATCGGGATTCAATAGTAGAAATAAAACACTACAAATTTACGACTTGAATATATGTATGAGTTTGAGCTAATTCTCGTTGGTAAATCAGTGAGAAAACGTTTGTATTTGATATCACATTCACGTTGGAGTTTATAGTAACAGATCTCGACTGCATCTGTTTGCGTTGCCGTTTTGTTGCCGCTTCTCACCTGAACTTCAATACTATAGCCTCTTATCTTAACCATGGAGTCACATCGTCCACAGATCTCTAATGAACCATTCGATAATAGATAACCCCAGTCTCCAGTCCGATACAATCGCTCTCCAACAGTTTCAGGTACATCAGCAGGGCGTGTAATGAATCGTTCTTTGTTGAGCTGGGGTCTGTTGAGATATCCACGTGCAAGGGTTGGACCTCCGACATAAATCTGTAAGGAAAAGAGTCCACATACTGAGACACGTCTTGGACCACATGTAGAAATATGATTCAACAACAACGACGCGACGTGGGACGATTCGGATCCATTTGTCAGCCCACCCATGGCTTCTTCTCGAGGTCCGATAGGACGTATATGAACGTTGCGTTGTTTGCTAAGTCCGCTCAGTTCAATGAGTTAACCATTCAGAACTTTTAAGCTCTGCAAGTAACAACCAGTTGATCTGGGCGGACCTCAGTCCAGAAACCATAGATTTTGGTCTATAATAATAAGCAAGCTCTTAGATTTGAGCGACGCCCATCGCAAGAGACCTACCGTCCACCCCTTCCCCAAAGAATGTAATCGAAGATGATAGAGCTCTAGAATACATGATATCAAAGAGTGCAAAACGTCTTACCTCGCCAGGAACACCGACAGGTAAGGGTTTCAACTCGTCATCCATGATCACTGTTTGTACGCTGGGTAATAGTTTGCCCACGTGACAGAACTTGCGCTTGTTTTCGTCTTTGTCGGGCAGCTAGAGCATGAATAACATAGCTGTATTTAGTCATTGAAAAGTACTGCTAAATAATACACTTGACACGACGATAATAGTAGCATGGCAACACAAGAAGAAGAAGAACAACGACAACAACAACGACAACAACAACAACAACGACGACGACAACAACAACAAGAACAACAGTAACAACAACAACGACGACGACGACAACAACAACAAGAACAACAACGAAAACAACGACGACAACAAGAACAACGACGACGACAACAACAACAACAACAACGACAACAACAACAACAACGACGACAACAAGAACAACGACAAGAACAACGACAACAACAACAACGACGACGACAACAACAACAACAACAACAACAACAACGACGACGACGACAACAACAACAACAACAACAACAACAACGACGACGACAACAACAACAACAACAACTACGACAACAAGAACAACGACAAGAACAACGACAACAACAACAACGACGACGACAACAACAACAACAACAACAACAACAACGACGACGACAACAACAACAACAACAACAACGACGACAACAAGAACAACGACGACGACAACAACAACAAC